>UELU01119571.1:2952-66294 GCA_900490025.1 Megastigmus dorsalis | reverse complement strand
TTACTTTTACTTACCCCACCTTCAATTGTGATTATTTTTCTTTTTTTTTTGACCACTACTATACTTTTATTCGACATTTCTGTTTTCACTTATCCATAATATAACTAACTTTTTCATCTTCACTATAAGTTTCAGCATATTTTCATAGCTCGCAAGTCATTCTCGGCTTTTATTAGTTTACATATAACGCTTAGATTATTATATTTTTAATTCGTAAATATTTTATTATGATAATCGCAAATAATACAGGTTGAACGCATAACGTACACAAACGCTCGCAATTGATTTACATATTCACATCGGGTGATACTTACGGTATCTACTTTTCCAACAGAAAATATATTAGGAATTATAGGATAGCCGGATAGGTATAAGTTATTCATTTTACCCTTCTTAAATGGCGCTCCAATCAGTTTTGACACTGTGTCGCGTGCAGGTACGTACGTAATCGGTAATGTGTTGCGTATTTTAATGTAAGTGTGTGCGGCGACACAATGACGATCCCGGCGAATGGCAATATTCAGTGATTAATCACAAGTTTCACAAAAATGTGTTTCAAAAGTTAAGGAAAATGTTTATGCTAAAAAAGCTATACATATTACCTAGAATTTTCAGGCTATAACTGAGTGTTCCAATCACCTGTATCAGGTTTCTAACCTCAAAAGTGCTATGCTGCAATATTTAATATTTTTATTTTATACGAAATAAAGATACCCAAAAAATAAACATGCAGAATGTTCTGAAGTCCTCAAATCGGAGCATGCTTCGTACCAACACAAATTATTCAAATTATTTATTTCGATGTAGGGCGAAAAATAACGAGACTTTACAGCAATGTTTAAATCAAGCTCAAATTTCTCGATTATTTAGGTCTTTATCTCACAATGTACGTTTTTATTCCTTGCAATTAAACTTATATTAATAATTTTTATTTGACTGTTTACCTTCTGATATTTGCATTGCAGACATTACGACAAATTCAAAAAGAATATAAAGCTGTTCGTTCTCTAATAATTCGCAGTGGTATATTCAAAAACTATACAATACCACAGATTAATCAATATAAATATTTAAGAACTTCGTCTATAAAGTCACAAGATTCAAATCCAAAACAGGATCCTGAATCCTCCAAGCCAGATCCAAATAAAAAGCACAATGAGGACAAAGTAAAAGCATTACTATTAAAGTTAACTGTATGGACTATCCTAACTTATGGAAGTTTAATGTGGATACTCTACTTACTTTATTCAAAAGATGTGGATGGACCCATAGTAAGTATTATATGATGGTATTTGATTATTTGATTATTTCTTCATTAACTACTACAAGCTGTACATACCATTTTATTTCACAGATATTTAATATACTTTGTGATTAAAGAATTTATCATTCATAGGTAGAATGTAGTTGGTTACGTCTTAAACATTTATTAATTTGTTTAAGGAACCAAGATTTGTTTCATGGAATGAATTTGTACATCAAATGTTGGCAAAAGGAGAAGTTAAGCAAGTGATTGTTAGACCAGAACTTGACATAGTAACAATTGTTCTGCACGATGGTGCTGTTGTTAAAGGCAAAAGGAGTGCATATAAAGCTTATCACATGACAGTGCCAAATGCAAAAAACATAGAAGAAAAAATACGAGAGGCTGAAACGAACTTAGGAATAAAACCTGGTTAGAATTTTGATAAATAATAAACTTAAATTATTGAAAAAAAATTTTGGAATGCAGATAAAAATTAACTTTAGTTATAAGATATTCTTAAAGATATTATTTTTGATCAAAATTTATTAGTACATTTTAATTTTTAAATAGTTTTTAACAAACGTTTTAACAATGATCTTTCACAGGAGCGGGAATCCCAGTCTCATATGAAAGATCAGATTCACTTTCATACATTCACATTGGTGTACTAACTATACTTACGTTACTGATCATTGGTATTCTGTCACGATCAGCTAACTTAAGTTCATTTCCTGGAAACATGTTTACGCAAATGACACAAGCAAAGTTTACTTTAGTAGATCCTTTGACTGGAGTAGGCAAAGGAGTTCGATTTTCAGATGTAGCTGGATTACAAGAAGCTAAAACTGAAGTAATGGAATTAGTGGATTATCTCAAAAATCCTGACCATTACCAAACTCTTGGAGCTAAGGTTCCCAAAGGTAAATTGACATTCTTATTTGGCATGTAAGTGCAACTTAATTTTTGTGTAAAATATATCTTAAATTGTTGTTTTACTAGGTGCCTTATTGTTGGGTCCTCCTGGATGTGGGAAAACTCTTTTGGCAAAAGCAGTTGCTACAGAAGCAAATGTTCCATTTTTATCAATGAATGGCTCAGAATTTATCGAAATGTTAGGAGGGCTCGGAGCAGCCCGTGTTCGGGACTTATTTAAAGAAGGGAAGAAACGGTACGGTTTAGTTGGGAAAAAAATAAAAGGAGTGAATTTTAATAATGTTGTAATGTAAAAATAACATTCTAGCGCACCGAGTATAATATACATCGACGAAATTGATGCTATTGGTCAAAAGCGTTCCCAGTCTGGTAACGGAAACAACGAAAGAGAGCAGACGTTAAATCAACTATTAACAGAAATGGACGGCATGCTGTCGAATCAAGAAGTTATTGTTTTAGCTTCCACAAACAGGGCAGAAGTTTTGGATAAAGCTCTTCTACGTCGGGGTAGATTCGATAGGCACATCCTTATCGATTTGCCAACACTGTCCGAGCGAAAGCAAATCTTCGAGCAGCATCTCAAAGGAATTTCTCTAGAGTACAAACCTACAACCTACTCAAGCAGATTAGCTGTCTTGAGTCCGGGCTTTAGTGGTACGTAATTTATTACAAATCAATTTAAATGCAAACTATTGTTAATTACAAAACCAATATACTACCTTACTCTTTTCTCTTATTAGGAGCAGACATCGCGAACGTGTGCAACGAGTCAGCTCTGCATGCCGCACGTCTGAAAAAGAAGGTAGTGACGGGTGACGATCTGCTCTATGCAATAGACCGTCTGGCGGCGGGTATCGAGAAACGCGAGAACACTATATCGCCGTTGGAGAAACGAATGATTGCTTACCATGAATCCGGCCACGCTCTCATCGGCTGGCTGCTCGAGCACACGGACGCACTGCTGAAGGTAACGATAGTACCGCGTACCAATCGCGTCCTTGGCTTTGCACAGTACACCGGCTTCGAAAAGAAATTACAGTCGAAGGAACAGCTGTTGGAGTTCATGTGCATGCTGATGGGTGGCAGGGTTGCCGAGAGTTTAACCTTCAACAAAATCGCTACCGGAGCGAAAGACGATCTGGAGAAAGTGACGACCATCGCCTACAAAATAGTGCAACAGTGCGGTATGGATGAAGTTGTGGGGCCTCTGTCCTTTAGTGTTCAAAATACAGATACAGTGAGCAAATAACTTTTTAATTCCCGGTAATGATAATACTTAAGAATATTTTTATTTGAATTTGTATTTTATTTTTAGTCAACTAAAAAACCGTACAGTAAAAAATTGGCCAATTTAATAGATCAAGAAGTGAGGAAGATCGTTGCTCAAGCATATCTAAGAGCTGAAAAGATACTAAAAGAAAATCAAGATAAGCTAAATGTGGTACGTTTTAATATTTTACAATTTTCATGTCACGTTATTAAGCAGTAAAATTACATTAATTAAGAACAGAGTACATATTAAATGAAAATGAAAAGTTGTTTTTTAATTACTTGTCATTTGTAGCTTGCTGAAGAACTTCTCAAAAAAGAATCACTTACGTACGAGGAGATAGAAAAATTGATTGGACCGCCACCGTTCGGTAAAAAACATCTTATTGACCGCGCTGACTTTGATATACCATCAGCGCCACAAGCAGCATCACCTCCTCCTCCTTAATCAGTGCTGCTATAATTATTGTTATTCTTTTGCTGTTTTGCAGGTGTTTTTATCTTTTGTCGATGTCATCGACAATTTGTAACATAAGGAACTCATAGAGCTTTTGTAATATAGAGTTATGATTATAAATAAATTAATAAGAATTAATTTGAAAAATGGAAGGAAATTTTATTTTTAATGGTTAGATAATATTCGATATCGAATACACTTGTTTTTTTTTCATCTCGTGCTCGAAAATCGTGTAAATTTCCTATACAGACGTCCTATACGTCGTTTTTCCCAAATACCCTATATCTAGTCAAAGACAGAATCTATTAATAGCGTCAAAATTTCCTCTTTGTTTAGAAACTACATGAATATTTACTAGTTGGTTAGAGTCTAGGTTTACAAACTTACTTTATTTACTTATCATCTAATTAAAATAACTTTCTAATTGCATACTCAAAATGTAAATTTTAATTTTGACAGAATGATTTATTTTCGATTTTTAAAAATTTATAAACAAGTATTCTTTAAAATCACTCAATAATTTTCAATTTCTAAGATTATTATATGTATATATTTATATATACATATATTATATGCCACACTTATAAACTACTTATGTGCATATAAAAGTTATCAAAAATACATTTATTTTTAATTTTACTACAAAGTATTAAAATTTGTAAAATATTTATTCAGATTCCATTCGAATTCATTTTTTTTAATTTTGAAAATATTTTAGTTTTCTTCGAAGTTGCAATAAAAAAGTTTGTAATGGTAGACTCTGTCAATAGCAATCTCAGGTAGTATCCGAATTATTTATTTTGAGAATCTGCTTTATAATTTTTTTAATTTTATAATACGTTGATTAAAAATATTACGCTGAATCAAACCTCTCACTTCTTTATCCTATTCGCGTAACTAAAATATATCTTATACAATGTGTTAAACGAAAATAATTGTTATCTTGTACTATGATGCCAGGTCACATTTCCTTCGAAGACATAGATTTGGTAAATGGACCGACCTTACATAACTATATAACAAACTAATTCGATATATAGCGAGTAACCCTGTGTACATAGAGGTTTTATTCTTTTTTTTTTTTGTATTTTAAAGTACTGTGAACTGTAGCATTAGTATAAGGACTCTTCGACAGGAACACATAAAAATACATCTACATATTGTTCCATTACGATTAAAAGCGATATCACGCTTATATATTTTGACCATACTCAATAAAAGAACTCATAGATTGGCAGTAATATATCATCGATAACATAATTAACACATTTGTTTGATGAAAAGATTTCTCTAAAGCAACGACGACTTGTCCTCGAACGGTAATCTATCACAAAGCGCAAGCTTACATTATCTTTACGACGAAACTTTAAGAAAAATCATTATAAGTGTTATATATAATACTAGCATTTTTAATCAAACAATGTTATTTTAGAGAAACGGTTAGTAACAAAATATGCATTATACAAATATTTTTAGAGAAATATTTTCATTATGAGTAAGTTTTAAACATTTTACAATAACAGTAATAAAATAAGCAAGTGAAAAAATTAGTTCTTAATCTGACATCTTACTAACCATAATAGTTACGAAACAAACTGAGTCGATATATAACTTTTATAATTAAAAACGTGTTTATCGCTGCTTGATGAACACAATTTTCAAATTGAAACAAAAGTGAGTTATTAAAAATTACTAAATTCACAGTCGTAAATGCAAATAATACCGAAAGGTATTTTTATACTTCATTCGAGATAATTAGGTACATTACTTAACAATTAATATATTGCACAATGGAGTCCGAATTTTTACAAGATCACTAATGAAAGAAAGAAAAAATTGATTAAATCAGCATTTGGTTCGCCCTTTCCAGCTGGTGAAAAAATACACAATTTTTAAAACTCGCTTTTGCCTCAATGCATTACATAACACTATAACTCGTCGATTAAACTCTTAAGCTAAGATGTCCTTCAGGCTCCCATTGAGAACACGATCCATGTGAGAGCCAAACCAATAAACTTTGCCGCATCCCTCGCATACGTAAAATTTGTCTACGTACTGCAAGACGTTCGGCGGAACTTGATCTATTTGTACTTTAGCGTTGTACTTTGTTGTACCGTTGTACAAGGTGCCGTGATTTAGCTGCCATGTGCGACTAGTGAACTGTTTCTGCGTAGGCGTATCATTGTTGCACATTTGTCTACTTCTATTTGCGCTATCCCATTGATTCTGACGATCGCTCGGAGAGACGGTCGATGGGCCAGGTTGCGATTGATAATTTTTTCCAAAACTAAAAGTACAATAATGGTTGTCAATTAGTAACGCGGAATCGTAAAAGAGCAGCAAGACCGAATAATATTTTTCTGCAATTATAAAATGAACAGAGATCAAAACTCACCGCTGAAATAATTGGGTCATTGTGTCGTTTGAAACACTAACGAATTCATTCGTATTGCACATCTTGCATCGACTGAAAATATTGGCTTCCGAAACTTCAATACCAAAGTGATTGAGAACTTCCACGAGCTGATCTTCCGGCTTATACTCCATCACCTTATAACAGTAACCGGGCGGTAAGTACTGCTTAAACTGAAACAAATCGAAAGATCAATGCAGCTGTAACTTATTCCCCGTATTAAGATTAAATTTTTTATTATTTTTCGTTTAAAATCATATGCTTCTCCTCTAAGTCCTCACCCGCTCGAAATTAGCATTTTGCGTGAGAAGTATCCTCTTCTCGTCGTTGGCGACGCGAAACGAGTGCTCGCCGCCGCGATCGCGATCGAAGTAGACGCAGTCCAAACCACATTTGCGCAACTGGCGGGCCAGCCCGCCCAGCATTGAATCACAGACGAAATTCACCGACGACCGACTCGTCCACCGTTCCCTCGGCTTCTGTGCATTCTCCTTCCAAACCTGATTCTCCTTCCACACCTGATTCTCCTTCCAGACCTGATTGTTGTGCCTAGTCATCTCGTTGTTGTGTCGCGGTACGCGATGATCGTTGTCGCGGTAAACCAACTCGTGAAGCTGCATACCCGGACCCTGACGATAAAATAAAAGTATACAGAAAACTTTTTCCACTGATAAAGAAAATTATTGTTGAATTAAGTGTACCTTAGATGTTGGCTTCTTCGACATCATGTGCCTGCCATTTGATGGCCTGAAGTTTTTATGGCCTCTTGATGCTCTGTGATTTTGATGGCTTTGCAATGGCTCGTCAGAAACTGGTTGCATCTGAGTACGCGGTTCTTGAAACTGCATACTCGAACAATCATTCTGCACAGTATAAATATTGTGAATTCCTGCGACCAATAGTTTGTGCACAAGTTCAAATTATTCTTATGTTCTTATGAGTCAAATCTTGGATAAATTTAAAATGAGAATTTTAATACGATGATTCGAAAGCAAAATGTTTATATTCAAATCTATATAATATAATTGCTAACTCTGTCATGTTAATTATAATTTTAGAAAGTTTTTTCAATTATTTTCTGTTTATAAGTAATGCAATTAATTACGATCTCGCTATACTAGTACTGCAAAAAGTTAGTGATTCACATTTAGTTTGGCAATATAAATGAGTTTTAGATTTTCAAAGATTAAATTTATATTTTAATGATTCTTAATTGATTCACCTTTTTAAAATCGGAATTTAATTTTATGTATTCAATGACTTGCACTAAACGCGAATCACTAGTTTTTTCCTGTAATTGTACAGATCCTTAAATCAAATCATTTGAAGATCAAAACTATTCCGGTGAAAAATTTTCATACTTTTCATCAGTGGTTGGAATTATTATTTTAATTGGAGAATTAATTTTGTTGTATTAAACTATAGTTAATATTATATAATACATATAAAATTATATTTAGTATGTCTAAATCATGCAAGGTAAACATGCTGTATTCTAGGATAATAAAAGTGATAATTTGGTACCAATTTTAGCTTGATATTTATTGGTGAATCATGAAATCAAGTAATTAAAATTATCATGCACATTTCTACATAAAAAAAATTAAAAATAATAGATTTCTTACATTATGAATTGCATAATGTATTTACATATGTTTACATATTAAAAAATCTGTAAATAACACGTTATTTACAATAATAAATTGCTCAACTTGACAAAAAAATTATATAAAATAAAAACGTTTATGGATCTTCGGTGCCATAGATCTCAACCTGTTAAAAAAAATATAATTAAATTAATATATAACAAAAAACAAAAAAAAAACAATTTGTAAAGTTATTTGAATCAAAGTAATTATTTACTGTATACAGTTAAATACGTATGAAAATGTTGTGAAAAATGGTGAAAAAACTAAAAAAAAAACGGTTAAATTTACGATTTAGTTATACCTTATTGTGCGACTTTCTCGTTTTACTTTTTGAAGGTTTGTGACTCTCTTGACTTGCACTTGGTTTATGAGATGGATGGTGTATTTGATGGCACACATCCTGAAAGGGGATTCCCAAACGATCACACTGTGCAGCTAAGACATTGTAAATTTCTATCAGGCAATAGGCATCCAGGGCTGCATATACGATTTGACTCTCTCGTAAAGGTCTACGCTCCCAATTGGAAAATTGGTCAGACTTGTTCAGCCTTTGACCAAGGCAAAGCTCCACTAATTTACTCAAATTTTCATTTGTAAAGAACTCGTCACCTTTGTATGGAAATACAAAATTGTCTTCCTTCAGTAATTTCTTCCATAAATGACCCAGATCCAAGTAGCCTTCACCAACAGCTCTAATACTTGAAAGAGCTGGTAAACTTTCTCTAATAACATTAATATCTTGAGCTATACCAAAACCTGAAATTTTTAAAGTATTGACGTTTTTAATTTAATTTAAAAGAAATTTTGAAAATAAGTATATTTAATGTAAATAAAAATTAATCTCACCTAATTTTACAATGCTTCTATTATTAAATAAAGTCATGCCTAATTCTGTCCAAAGGTGCTGTACATCATTTCCTAATGTGGTTACATCTAAAATATACACATTTGTATCAGTTGCTATTTGTATTAGCGCTAATTCTGGCTTTTTAATACCTGCAAAAGAGTTTTTAAATTACTTTAGTTTTCTAATATATAACTATGTATGTTTAATTATTAGAGCAATAATGTCAAAGATCTTTACTGAAACTTGGTTTCCATTCTGAATCAATTCCAACTAGATTTACATTTCTTAAACCATGGTCCAAAAAGTCTTCTAAAGCTTTTGAGTTATTTATTATTTGAATACGTTCTCTTGGTAAACTTAAAGCATAATACAGTCTATCATCTGTATCCCAGTTGTCGTCATTGTTTAAACTTGAATCATTCGCATTACTATTATTAGCAGCTTTAACAAAAACAGAAAAAAGCTTTCAGTTTAAATTATTTTTAAGATACATATAAAATACAAATCAATTATTACAGTTTGGGTTGTCATTAGCATAATTTGTTAAATGCCAAGGCCACTCTTCTTTAGGTACATTGTATGTTTGTGCAAAATATAATGCTTCAGCAGCATCATTTGCATTTATAAGAAGCCTTAAAATGTCCACTTGCAATCTTGGATCAGCTCCAACTGCTTCTTTTGCCATTTCTCTCCAACTATCAACACCTAGGATAAGAAAAAACAAAAGAATTTAATACTCAAAATTTTAAATTATACTTATTTACAAAAATATTATATGACAAATTAGTAAATATAATAACTATAAAACCATAAATACATTTTTTTTTAAATATATACATCACAAGTTACTTGGTTAGCCAAAGAGATATTTAAATGATATTTTAAACACTCTATCATTTCCAAATAAAAAATAATTCAATACTTTTCAATAAAAAAAGTCTGTATTAGAATTCTCTAAAATTACATATTGTACTTGTGTACGTTACAAAACTAGAACTAATTTAAAATACCATAAATGAATTGAAGTTTATAATGGAGAATCCAAATAATTTTAACTCTAAATGTTCATAAAGACGTGAATATGTATTACATACTTAAAGTTCCATCAACATAACGTTTGTAAACTAAAAATTGAAGAGCTCCTTCACCCCTTTTCTTATGCAAAAATGGACATGCTTCAGGTGGAAGATTATATAGTTTTGCTAAGCGAGCTACTAATTTAGCCACTGATTTATGTTGAAATGTTGACATCTTTACATCTGGTATATTATTATTTCTGTAAAATAAAGTTATTTAAGTTAATTAATCTTTAACTTGTTAAGTATTTAAATGTTATAAGCATACCTTATAATCTGTTCCAAAGTAGAATGCATGTTTTTGTTTGGAGCAAGTAAACCATCTAAATAAGTTACAAATGCCCATTGCATTTCTGGCTGGTCCTTCAAAAGATCTTCTGCAATAGTTCCTTTATTTTGTAAAATTAAAGGTAATAACAATATTTCTGGTTCAGCAAAAGAGCTTTGAAGTTTCAACATTTCTGTAAACTGCCCTGCTTCTTTAAATTTTTTTTCTTCAATTAATTCCTAATGAGCAAAAAAAATCCTTTCTAGAATAAAATAGTTATAATAAAAAATATCATGTAATTATATTAGTATTACCTTTATAAAGACAATGAAACATCTATTATGCAAAATAAATTCATAGACGTCAGCAACCATCTTCATAAATGGCATATTTTTTTGCTTACTTATTAATCGAAAGGCAGCAATTTTCAAGTCAATGACAAGAGAATCTTTGTATTTATCTTTTATAGGAGTTATCCATTTTGAAAACTCTTCAATAACTAAACAAAATTTTTATTAGTTTCTATTATTTTTAATTAATTTAAACAATTTTAGTTACTAAATATAACTAAAATTATAGCAAATTTATTATTTGATATAAGGAATAGAAAGAAATATAACAAACCTGTGAATGCTAAAGAAGACCTTGCTTTTATATGATAAAAGTCATTTGTGTTTACCAAAATTCTTAGAGTGCTTAAATAAGGATTTGGAGCTGTTTGAAAATATTCAGTTAAAGTTTGAGTCACAGCAACACTTTTTTTCCCTAGAACATTAATTAGAATTTTAATTATAAAAGTAAATTAATATTATAGAAATAAATCATTTGACTTACATAAACCCCAAATGTGATGTAAAGAATTCAGCCAAGATTTTGTAGCTTCGTCAACAGATGAAAAAAGTTGGAGTTCATCTTCTACTTGTTTTGTTCGAACTGGAGGATCGCCATCAAAATCAACATTGAGTGCTAATGCTTGTGCCATTGTTAGATGTAGATTTTGGTAATCCTACAATTTAAAAGCTGTATATATATATATATATATGTCTATTCCATAAATTAAAGAGCTTATCAAGTACTTTTGACATATATGCATATATTTGTATTTTGAGATACAAAGATCAAGATAAATAAAGAGAACAAGATAAAGAAATTTATTGAAAATGAATAATGATAGAAAAAATATAGGAAACACCAAAGGAAAATGTTGGCCTTGAAAACTGAGCACTGGAGCAGGTAAGTAGCTGAAGAGTGAAGGGTGTATTCTAACCTCAAATTCCGAAATACTCTTATTACACTTTCACCTTTAGCGTTACAAATTATACTAATCCCTTTTTATTCCTCGGAGTTTTTTTGACGTTATCGTGGCTTTTCGCTGACTAGGCCGACCGACTGATCGCGAAACAGCCGGGGAAACGGCCACGACCACGAAATTACCAAGAAAAAAGGCGATTTCGTCGACTACCGAGAACCGAATTCTTTGTTAAGTGGCCATTGTTTTTCGGACACTGGCCCTATCTCAGCTCGTCTTACTCCACGACGCCACGGCTCACGAGATTTTTTTTACCACACACATTCACATCACATACCTTGCCTTGCGCTCAGCCTACGGAGTTGCGGCCAGCGGCTACCGTCAATGCGGATTTTCGCGACTGCTAAGGCTAACTACATACGTACACACACACATACAGCATATATATATATACACACGTAAATGCATACTCAGCAATGTCTTTCGTAAATAAAAAGTTAGCAGTGAATCTAATTTCTTTGTGTTAAGAAAAGTGTGCATATAAAATTTAAAGCTATGGTATATTATTCTTATTAGATATTGATATGTATATATAATTTTTATATATACATTACTTGATTAAAATTTAAAGTAATATTACAATCAATAAAGAAAAAACATTACATACTTTGTATAAGTATAGTATAGTCCGTGTGAAATAAATTAATTTTTTAAATTAGATTTTAAAAAAGGCTTTAGCAAATAATTATAATCTATATTTGCTGTAATAATTGTTATAAGGTATAAAAATTCCAATGAAAATAAATTATTTAAATATTACTTTATTTTATAATTTAAAATAAATGTATAATTTAAATAAATTTGAAAAACATTTAATATTTTTATTGCTAGATTTCAAACAGACAAGTTGATTTTTTCATGGAACTAATCGATGGAATTGTGCTTGCCGATTCCCTGCACCCTTACAAATTCCAAGCTCCGTGAAATGGTGTAGAAACACCGCCACGAGTCAAAAAGTTATATCTATATATATTTCCTATATACATATGTGTAAATGTGTAGTATGTAATATGTAAATATAATGTATAAAGGTTTTTGTTTTGTTTTGGTATAACTTTGAGCGTTGTAAAATTGACCGCGAGGAGGCGACTCATTTGCTTGAAAATGAAACTTGAAAGTGCGAAGTGCGCGCGAATGGGCGACTACCTAAGTACCTATACATAATACCTATTATAAAGTATCACTTTCGTGCTCATTTTACCGATACAATTGTAAACTGCAATAGGCAATCACGTGAATCAATTGCTTCACAAATGACATGTCATAATTTTTCACTTTCAATAAATGAAATTCAAAGAAAAGATTGTGTGAGTAATGCTTTTCTTCTTTACTGCAAACTATATAGGTATCAGCAAACATACATATTAAATTATTAATACATTGAATAATACACTGTAAAATAATGTTTCTATAAATATTGATGGAAAAGCAGGAATTAAAACAGCTGTATAGAATCTACATCATTCACAATTTTATTTTATCGCATACAGATTATCAAGTTTTTTCAATCATATTCACGTGCTAGAACATAAGGATAAGAGAGCTGATTCATCATGGAGAATCAATTATTTTTAAACTCCACGAAATGAATATTCTTAATGCTTGATCTCTTACAATAATGAAATATCAAAGCTACAAAATTACAACGTACAATTTCAGGAAACGCATCGTATGATATCATCGCAATAAATCATATCAACGCATCAGCAGTTCAGCACCGTAAGGAGAGTCCGTAAGTTACATATATCAGAATATTCGAACCATCCGCGCTCGATCAATCGTCGCCTCGCGCAACCTATCGTCGACAATCGACACCCAACCCAGCATAAACGCACACATACAGTTGACGGCTGCACGGCACCGACAGCACCGACGGCACTGCGGGGCGCAAGCTCGCTGCCGGCTGCGGCACGCATATAGTCTGAGTGACTAAACTGACAGTACCGAGTCAGACCGAGTACTGACACGCACATGCGCGCGCAAAGCAAACTGCAAAGCCAAACTCGCGCTGCAGTGGCTGCACAGTGCTGCAGTGAGCAGTCTGTCAGGCTAGTCAGCTTTTGCCTTCACAGTACACGATCGCGAATAATTCGCATTATATACAGCCTCGCGCTGCGCGCATGCCATACAATATACATTGCATACATATTACATACACAATCTCCCGGGCTCCCCCCTCCCTCAACACCTGCGCACACAGGCTTGAACGAAAACGAGTTCGTCGCTCCTTCGGCCGTGTCTATCTCGTCGTTGTCGGCGGCGGCGCTCGACGCGCCACATCGCGGCAGCCAGCAACGGTCAATTCTCTCTCTCTTTCTCCGGCAACCCTGCACCACCTATATACAGCAGTGCTGCCGATGTACGCGTGTCTCTGTCTCTCTCTAGAGTCTCCCAAAGCGCAAGAGTGAGATGGCGAGCTTGGAATAGGGCAGACACGGAGAGAGCGAGTCAGCGACAGACTCGGGCTCTCTCAAGAGCAGACACCAGAAGGTAGTTGCGCTTGTGCGGGGCCAGTGGGTGGCAAGATGGCCGGACACTGACGGACAGCCCCGAGACTGTGTGTGTGTGTGTGAGAGAAAGAGAGAAAGAGAGAGAGGGAAGAGTATACACAGTGTGTTTTTGTACATACATTAGACATCGGTCGTCGTCTCCTGCACGGGGCGCAGCAGCACAGCGACGGCAGAGGTTATGTCCGGCTCCGATATCGTCCGGACGATAGCTTAGCGCGCGCGTGTGTGCAAGCCGCCGCTAGTACAAGACAGCCTTTTCTATTAAACCAACTCGGTGTACATATATACATATACATAGAGAAAGAGAGATAAGTAAAATAGCCCGCTCTGGCGAGAGCAACGTGCGCGCGTTATTATATGTGTGCGCGGCGCGGCCGCGTTACCGAGGTGAGCCTGAGCAGCAGCAGCAGCAGCAGCAGCAGTAGCCTGCTATAAGGGAGACCGTCAGCGAGGACAAGGTGGCGCCTAAGCCCAGGAGCGCGAGGACGACGACGAGGACGGCCCCAGGCGGCGACGACGACAAGACATGACCGAGTTCAGCGTCGACCTCGGCAAGCTCCCCGAGGATGTCCGGGAGAAACTCGCCGAGTTGGACCTCGAACTCTCCGAAGGTGAGTGTCTCTCTCCTACTTTTCTCTCACTGCATGCGCACGGGAACAAGTGCATCTCATCTTCAGCTTCCAGGTTAGCTTGCGCCTTTCTCTCTCGCTCTCTCCTCTCTTTCTCTCCTGCAGTCCCTCGGATACTGCGTTTTGTCGATATGTATGCGGCGGTTCCGTCTCTTTCTTGCTTCTGCTCCGTGTGTCAGCACCGAGGACACACTTATAGCTCTTGCATACATTCTACAGTAGTCGGCCACTCTCTTGTTTATCCGTAACAGTCTGGCCTGAAAGGTGGCGGAAAAACGTACTCTCCGCTGCTGGTCAGGATCTTTTTTGGAGCATTGGACAGAGAGACCAAAAAAACAAATTGGAACGAGAGAAGCGTTAATATAGAGTCTAGACACACACAGACGTGCACGCATACAATCACACGTATCCGCGGCATTTCGCTCTTTCTCTCTCTCTCGCGCGAGCTGCTGAGTCTGAGTCTGAGCTGCTGCTGCTGCGGCTCTCTGACTCACCCCGTTCGTCGTCGTCGTCGTCGTCGTGTGTGTGTCGCGCCCGCCTTTTACAACCAAGAGTTATATGTACGCGCGCACGACGCACCGAGAGGAGAGAAAGAGGGCGAACGAGTTCAAAGGGAAAAGTGTCATTTTTTTTTGTTTTCGTATAGCCGTGCGGGAGGGTTGCGTGTGCATATAATACGAGCAGCAGAACACGGGGGAGAGAAACGCACGGATAGCTGAAGGGGAGAGAGAGAGAGAGAGAGAGAGAACTGCGAACGCGAGGGAGCGAGAGAGAGAAACACTTTAATCGATAATTTCTCACGCGCTCTCTTTCGGCCGGAGAGCGCAGATAGCCGTCGACGAAAAGTCGAAAGACGTCGAAAAAGTACTGCCAGAGATGATTTGTGTGTGAGTCTGGGTCTGTTCTGATGTATGCGTGTGTGTGTGTGTGTGTGTGTATGTGTGTGCGAGTAAGAGAGCGAGAGAGAGAGAGAATGCGTGTGTCAAAGGGAAACCGGATTTTTCTCCATGGCTGACGTCATTTTTTCAGAGCCGCGACCGCATTATTAACACGCACGAGGAGTGAGGGAGAGAGAGAGAAAGAGAGTTCGAGAGGAGGGTGGTGGTGGTGGTAGTCGCATACACTTTTTATTGTGAAGCTCGTTAACAGTTGTTTAATCGGAACTCCCTTTTAGAAGCGCTAGAGAAGTGTGTTCATTCCTCCTTTTTGGTATGGGCTGATAGAGTCAACGTATGATTAATCCTTGTATCAGGCGCAGTGCTCATTTTCAATGCATGCATACAGACACACAGGTATACCCATGGTATAACGTAATGTATTCAGGCTTTTTCGTTTACCGAGGCGTTATTTTTCCCGTGTGCATACGCTCTCGCAGTGATCGGCACCGCCTTGATAATTTTTTCTCTCTTCCTTCGTCTTCGTATATACATGTATATATATGTTAAATGCGCGCGATCTCTCGCCGGAGGAGAAGACAGTAATACTTTTCGACGGGAGTTTTACGATGACTAATATGAAAGAGACTCGTTTGAGGTTTCCAGAGAGAAATTAGCCGATTATCTGTGCGTGCGCGTGTGTGTGTGTGTGTATGCTTGTGCGAGGCCGAGGACTTCCTCTTAAAAGCCATTATTGCGTACGAGAGTTTACACGAAAACTGTGCGTAATGAGTAGAGGCCGGAAATTTTGGCAAGCCAGAAAGGAGACTGGATTTGAGAGGAGGTGTTGATAAGCGTAATGATTTTCGATACTTACGCGGAGGGGTAACGAGTAAGTAATGCAAGGTGCAGTTTACTTGAAATCCAAGGCGTTAATCTTTTACCAAGGGGCTACTGATTTGCAAACGTTTGGAATGAAATTTCTAATCGGTCAACTCCAGGAGCTAATTATTTAATGTATTTTAAACGTTTCACTCGCTTATTCGTAATCCCTCGTTATACCCTACTTACATATACAAGTTTGCAAGAAAAATCCTTGCAATAAACATCGTAATTACAGCATGTAGAATATAACTTAGGAAAAATAGTGTGCAAAAATTGTAGGCAAAAAAAGTAATTGCTGTTAATTTTCAATGTTTATGTACATTTATTTTCTTTATTTTTATGCTCGAATATGTGTAAAAGCTTTGCAGATATTAAGAAAGCACTGCTGAGGTATTTATACACAGATTAATTTTTTTTTCGTCGATTCGCATGTTTTATTCATTTAGTTCGCGCAAAAAATTCATCCCGATATAAAGTGTGTTATGAGGCGCTGAATATTTTATCGGAACTTTTAATTAAATAAAAAAGAAAAGTGTCGCTTTAATCTCGGACGGTTTATCATCTCACTCTCTCTCTCTCTCTATCGCGTATATAGACGATTACGCGTTTTTGTTTTATTTATGTCAAAGATTAGCTGTGTGACATAAGGTACATTGCACGCAGTGTGTCAATGAACCATTCATTCATTATAATTAGCTGAATGAAAGAAGAAACTATTTTTAACGTTTTAGATGTGAAGATTCGCAAGTTATTATACAAAGTTCATTTCTTGTGGAGTATTTTACTCTTCTATATGCACAAAAAACATAAAAATTATTATTGGACAACATTCATTCGATATATCGGTAAATTATGAACCTACTAATTTAATTGCGATGGACGCCGTATTGGGTATCGACAGGTTATATTAATAGATTTCGTGCCGCTATCAAAGATCTGGTATCAATTTTCAATTCTAAAATTTCGCGCGGATACAGTAGAGCTTGTAAACCGTTTTATTTTTACCGCGCCGACTTTTAACGCAAATTCAGCGCGAAAAACACTTAAACGTACGACTGGTAGCAGAAGCACTAATTATAAAAGGTTTCTTATGTTAATTCCAATGCTTTTTCATGCGCCTCTTGTACACATTCCAACGAGTTTTCCCATGAGCTACAAAGATCCAGAGATTGTTTAAAATTATTTTTGTGAATTACATTAATGGCGTATGAAGTTTTAATGTTGAGAATATCTGTCTAGCGCCAGATAAGCAGGGTTATTAATTTGTTTGGAAATATCTATTTTTATACTATTCAGAGAGATATTAATTATAGATGATAAAATACGCAGGATATTGTAGACTGATTGTAATTATAAGAAACGATTATTTATTTTTTTATTTATACAATTTATTATTCTAACTGTAAGTCTTTTTCTAATTCAAATCTTAAGTATTTAAATCTTTTCATTTGATTTAATTGTCTCCTACATACAGGTATACTCAACGTCAACCCAATTAAAATCTGTAAAAAAGACTAGAAATTCAAAATAATAGAATTTCAACATAAATAATATATATATATATATAAGTAAGGGCTGAAAGTTTCTTTAACATTCTGTAGATCTTGAGATAGGTACAATCGAATCGAATTCCCATAAGAGACTGAATACAAAGGCAGAAGAGAGGAACAGGTCGTCGGCGGTGTCTTACAAAATAAAAAAGAGAGAACCGGCAAGGCGAGAGCAAAAAACTAAGCATCAAGCGACGGTTTCGATTTCGCATATCCGGCTCGAAGATTCCGTAAGGGGGTTGGGTCTATAGCACACGCATCGATTTTGAGGTTATGGTGCGACTTCGTCGCGGCAGTTTAGCAGCGGGCAACGGCCAGAGCAGCAGCCAGCAGGGAACAAAAGATCGTATATGCAGGCAGCGAAAAACTCACTCGCGCGTCGGCCAATGTATGCAAAAGCGCGGATGAGCCGTCGACGGCGCGCTTCGTCTTCGGCCTCGCGCGCGTGCGAGAGAAAGGCAAGCGGAAAAATGTATAACCGAGTACGAAGTGCACTCTTTTTTTCCACTATAGTTGTTATTTTTCGTTTTGCGCGCGTTTGCGCGGTGGTTTGCAGTCTCTACTTCCCTGGAATGTTGGAACTATCGCGCGAGAGGTTGTGGCTGAACTATGTACTGAAATGGGTCGAAGTATGCTGCACTTCAGTTTGTTATAGAATAAATATTTGGTCATAATGTGGTGAGGAAAGGTCAATGTCCCGTTCGTAGTTTATCGTTTCTCAAAAAAAAGTTATCGAATTAAAGATGTTCAGAAAGAAAAGACCGTGAGCTTATCGCTGCAACCTTTACAAACCTTATAAGCATTTCCACGAGATAAGGATTTCAAAGGGAGATAAATTTCCCCTTTCTTACTGTATTCTAATGCTTATCTTACCTACGGTTTTCAGGAATTTTTCAAATTCTATCGCTCTAACATCTAAACAATGGAGGCCCTCTATTCTGGAAGACGCGTAAAAAGAAATAAACTATTTTTGTATAATTATTAATTCCGTTTACTCCTAGTATTGTAATTATTTCCTACAAATGATAATACGTGTGTACTTGTACTTCCTGAAACTTTTGTGCTCTACGGTAACATCACTTGATGTTTACGCACAATAATAGATAATTCATTCATCTCCGTTGGAATAATTAATTCAGGTAGAAAAAATGATTCTAGTGCAATTGGAGCGTAATAATAGACGATATTAATGCGATTGCTGTATTACCTCCACTTTATATATTAATAACTGTTGAAGAATATGAAAGTAACTGGATGATATAATCTATTGTTTTGCTCTGTAATAGGTACTCGAGAGAATGATTAGGTACACTATAATGTCATCGGTCATTCTCGACCTCCAATATAATTCCCATCTTAAATTGTTCTTATTCAAAGAAGTTTCAAGAGTCAATTATGTATTATAGAGATGTATAATCGTTAACATTGTATATTACACAAACAAGTCTTATGCAAAAGTTGTTATTTGATAGTCCTTTTTATTTGAATGTTGAAGTTGCGAATTGATGTCTAAACTCTATCGCCCAACTTTGCCAGCAACAGTATAATAGAATTCGAAGCTTGCCAACGACTACTCAACAAACTCTCAAAACTATAATCCACCAAGCATCGAAACATTCGTATTCTATTGCATTTCACGCGAAACCATTTTTGGTCTCTTCAAACGAAAAAATAAACTTTTCATCGCCAATTCCGCAGCTTTTCAACGGTGAAACGCACAGCCCGCACACAAAAGCGTACATCGACGTCCCGCACTTAAACGCGCAACACTTAACAGCCTTATCAAACCGAGCGAATCTTCCCAAAAAAAAAAAGCCCACCACCGTATACGCACAAAGCCCCACGCGTAAAAAAGCCACACGGCTGGCTATTCAATAACGGTAACAATCGCGTAGAACAAAGGAATTCCGCGGTCGCCGAAAACTGACTCACGCCGCGCGCAGCTCTCCACCACCGGCCATATAATTCCATCTGCCTCGAAAAATGGTGGAAAACCATGTAGAGAAAAAAGGAAGAGAGAGAGAGAGAGAGAACGGCCGCACCTAGAAGCGAGAGAAGAATATTCTCTCCAGCAGCGGTCTCGCGCGAATACATACAAGTTTCATATACGTCTATACGCCATAAGTGTGCACACGCACGAGCGGAGCGGAAGAGGGAAATTTCGCTCGGAAATTCGCCACGGCCATTCAGGGTTTGGTTGCCGCGCGGTGCTGCTGCTGCTGCTGCTGCCCATATGCGTAAATGTAGGCGCTCTCTGCGTGCACACACGTATCAGTCGACACGCGACGACGCCGCGCCGGTGCGTGTCTCTCTCTCTCTCTTTCTCTCGGGGCTATATTACGAAGAGAGAGAAAAGGGCCTCGCGGAAACAGCTGAAAAACCTGCGAGCACCACCTGCGTGTACCACCTCCTCTTCCTCTCGCTGCTCAAACGTACTTTATTCACTTGTATATTACTCGCGAGGCTCGGAATTTTTTATTTCTTCCCTGGGTGACTATTTCTTTTACTGCGGGATGTGTGTACATGTATAAGCAGTTTGCTGGCGGCGGCAGCTTCGAAAGGTGCCGTATACCATATTGATAAAATGAGACAGACCTCGTTTATTTCGCTTAATTGAGCACTTACTCCGTGACTCTTTCCTCTCTCTCCCGCTTCTTTTTCCACTCCTCCTTCGAATTCCTTAAGAATTGTTGGCTTGTCAGAGGAACAGGGTTATTATTTTCATCCGCGAGGAAAATAAACCTTGAGATTTATGCTCGTGTGCTGCAACGTGCACATTTTCCTTTACTATTTTTAGTCCAAGAGGTGTTCAATCGGCGATTGAAGTATATACATGGGGTGATTGATCTCATTGTTCGAAGTGAAACAATAAGGCTCGGGGATTACTCGCATGTACTCAAGGTTATTATTGACAGTTTTGCATATGTATAACGGCTGCATGAGGTCGTATTCCAATGGAATTATTTTTTTTTTATTTTATATATTGATTTCTCAGTTGATCAAAAGTTTTTGCACCAGTAACAGAAATGTACGGTCGAAAAACGTTGATGCTATAGATCAGAGTCTGCTACTTCTGAAAATAAGTGTACGAATGTGCAGCTAAAGCTTATGCGTGCTCCACTTCTATTTTTGAAAATGATATATTTTGACTGCTTCGCTGGAAAAATATGAGATATTTTTATACTTTGACGGCTTTTAAATTATTATTTCGATATTTTTAGTTTTTTTTTTATATTTATGCGAATATTATTATTATTAGTCTTTTGAAGAATGCTAAAAAGTGCTTTTATTTATATCAGTTGATAAAAAAAATTGGAGCTGGCGACGTAATAAAACTGACGATTAAAGTTGCGTCGAAAGTTTATACCTTGGAAGTTATGGCAATTTTATATACATTACATTCGTCTGAGGCATCCATCGTCGTAATTTTGAATTATTCCTTTATTACCATTTATGACCGTTATTTTGCAGATTTGAAACCGTTATTATGCAGATTTGGCAAACATTACCCGCATTTCATGAAATTCATTTAATCTATATTAAATTAATTAAAAAGTGAAAAGTTCCCCAAAAATTGTACACTATTGAAGAACAAAAAACTATTTTATATATCTCATAGTATATGCATGTATTTATTATATGTTTACAACTTCTGTGGCAATCGAAGTATATACTGAATTTAAATTTTACTATCAAGTCATAAAAAGGAAATTTATAGAATAAAGTCGTAAGTTTAGGAGGTCATAAAATATTAAGAGGAACCCCGAGTCACACCTTGGATATAATTTGTTTTTGCAGGAAATATAATCGAACTCTTTCAATAATCGCTTTAAAAAGTTGTCAATCGTTATAACTCTCAATACTTGTTGATATCTACAATAATTATTGGGAGTTTTTCTTTATTTATTTATTTTCGCTTTCCCAGTTTAGATATTATTATACTATAATTAACAATATAAAATTATTTTACATTGAAATGGTGAAATGCAACCAATTGATGCAGATGTAATAATACGTTCAATAAGTGCGAAACATAGATTAGCATTGCTCAAATAAACTGTTAAATGAACGATTAGCTTTTCATGAGGTGCATCCATCTAGTATATACCGTGTAAATAGCCTATATCAATCAGCAAAGATAGTTTTCTTTTGAATAGAAGAATTTTGTGTATTTTTTATTTTGAGATTCAAATCCTAACTAAACGCATTTTTCGAATGCACGTTGAGTAAGTTAAACAACGCTCAAACTTGGCAGTGCAAGGTAACAAAATTTCGTCAATAAATGATTCTCTGTCTCGCATACAGATCTTCGTAAACTTCTGAGAAAAAAAGTATAAGGTTAGCCCATCGCATGAGGAAGCGAAAAAGGAGCACACCCGAGTCCCACTCCTAAAATTCCTTTTAAATTTTCCCCCTCTCCCCCTACTTTTACGCTCTTTATCCCTCTATATATCGTGCAGCTATCTTCATCTCCTTCTACTCTTCGCTCTCTATATACAAACGTTGCGCCGTTCCCATTCATTCCGTCTCTATTTCTCTCTCCTACCCTCGTTTTGTCCCTCTCACTCTCTCGTTTGTTGGAGGATTCGGGCATTGACAGAATCGGGAAGCAGAGCAGAGGCTCGTGCGGTTTGCAGGTGGCAGCCTGTCGGTAAAAATAAATCGTGTCGAGGAACTAGCGAGAGAGAAAGAGAGAGAAGAGAGGAAAAGAGAGGCACAGAGAGCGCGAGCATTGAAAGACAGACGCCGAACTCGACGAGTAGGAAGCGCCGACCGAAGAATATAAAGCGCGGCATTTTTCTCATTGTTTTTTCTTCTTCTGCCTACTGGATAGGCTACTACTTCTTCTGCTGCTGCTGCTCCTTTTTGCCACTGCAAAGTGCAGAGAAAGAGAAAGAATGAACGAGACTTTGAGGAAAAACGTGCGGGGGAAAAGGTGCCGAGGATTTTCATTTTTTCGACATTATCGATGGATATATCCTGCTTAGGCAATGAACGTTGAAACGCGGCCTATTCCTTGTCGATCGTATGTAGAGGAAAATATTTAAAACATTCGAACGGTTAACTTTGCGTAGGTAATTATTATTTTTGTTACATTATAGCAAGCGTCCCTGAACGGTAAGAACAGTTATTTGTACTATACTCGAGTGGTTACTGGAAAGGAAAAAGAAATTGGTTAATCCAACTGCAATACTCGTCTAAATTGATAAGTGTATTTAAATTTTAAGATATTAATGCAGTATAATAGTCATGAACAAAGTTGTCTAATCTGTTATTTTAATAAGAGAATATTATTCAGCGCAAAAACAGAAAGTGATTTACTTTAATACAATAGATGCAGAATATTAGCACACATTTTAACCGCGATACAAGTAGAACGTTTATCAATTTGTAAGTAGTCAACTACCATAAATTTTTAAAATTCAATTTCAATTTGGTCTTGGGTATCTGAGCATATCCTCGCTTGAGTTAATACATAATATGCGCAGTAAAATATTAATTTACGTAAGAGACTAAAACGGAATGAGGTGTCACCAAGCATTCGCGGGTAGAATAGGACTTTGTTATAATTACTTCGCTTACTTCAATTTAATAATAAATGAAAGATATTTTCAAATACTGTCACGAATTTATTTATAATTATTATCAACAATTTTAATAACCCTACCTGGTTATGAAATCTATGCAGATTATTGGATCGTGATACAAATGCAAACAAAACCTATATACGTAAATTTAAAATCTGGAAGTCGTTCGGCACCTGGCCAAATCAGATCGTGACTGCTACCTAATCATAAAATCTAAGTCGATTGGGCTGATGCCAGAACATCAATATACGCTTCGGCAAAAGAATTAGTAAAAAATCTATGTGAAACACTGGCGTTGATTTGAGCTCAACTAAGCACTCTTTTATTGATTGCTTAAACTTGCTTGATGTCTTTGGAGTCGGTTTGCTTTCGTATGTATTTACACCACTTTGCATCAATATACACAACTATTCATAGACTTTATAGGTATCAGTGTATTTATATATGTTCACTAATTTGTGTATACCTATACTATACATATTTCAATTATGTATCTATCGTAATTAATTTGTTTGAAATGATGTGTCTATATAAGCCAACCAAGGAATGGTGGTTGAGGTAAAATATTTTTACCATAAGCAATACATATTGATTGATTTTTTGTGCAGGAAAATCTTAATATTAACAATAATAATAACTTAATAAGTACAGAGAAATAATTTCGTTTTGACCAATTGCAAATTTAAATTCAACGAATTATCCGGAGCTCAAAAATGACAGCTCGAATAAAAAGCGATGAATCAATCGAAAATCAGCCACGGCATGTGCCTGCAGCACCACAGTCGTACAATGCATCAATAAACCGCTAATAATACAGAATCGCTTATGAAAGATTTATTCTCCGCGTAAAAGCGCGTGTATTCTTAGCTCTCCAAATGATTTCTCTCGCTGGAAAGCGAGACAGAGCGATTGCAAAGAAGGAGAGAGAGAGAGATAGCGAGAATGCCGATGCGCATTGGAAGAGCTCCTACAGCCTCTGTGTGTGCAGGCTCTCTTTATTGATTGAGGGAAGAAGAGCGAGCGAGAGCGAATCAGCAACAGAGAGAGAGAGAGAGAGAGAGAAAAGTAGCGTAAAAGCGAGCGAGCGACGACGACGACGACGACGAGAGAGTAGTAGAGACGGTTTGGCCTATCGATTTCCAAATTTTCGCGTGACGAAATGTATATATCCCCCGCGCACACAGCAGAAAGAGCTATGGCTTCGTGGCCGCTCTGCGCTTCCCTTTTTCTCTCTCTATCTCTCTCTCTCATTCTATCCATGGATATGATGCTGATGGGAGGAGAGACGAGGGGGGATTATATGCGCCGGCGTGATATATCGTACAGCACGCGCGCATCTCCGTGATGCGGTGCAAAACGAGGTCGCGCAGCGCGCTCTCGACTCCTGTCTCCCTCCCCCTCCCCCCGGCAGATAAGCCAAGGAATTGGAATTGCTATTTTAGCGTTTTGAATATTCTGCATTCCTGCGGTACGTGGACTTACACACCGCACGCCGCGTATAGTCCAGGATACTGGATTATTATATCTCGCGCTTTTTTTCGCGTTCGATATGCGATGCTGGGAGAATTCGATGATAAAATTTGCGCGGCGGTGTGAAAAAAACTGATGATTCTTGGATTTAGGTATATTTACGCTGACTTTTCGCTGTTTTGTTGCGATTGTGAGTATACGTGGTTTTTATTGCGCGCGAGCTACGTCAAATTTTACCGTTAAACTATCCTTAGCTAGTGTTACGCCGCCGAGTTACGCTGTATATGTATACGTTGAACAGATGTTGAATAATACCAAGACTTTTATCGTTTGCTCATTACAAACTTTACCGGGAATACTCGCTATAAATTTGACCATGAAGTGTACGAGTAAAAAGCGCAAGCCTTCGGTTACATCGATTGAGCAGACAATGTTAAGAGTGGTTCTCAGCTGCTGTTTTTTTTTTCTTCGCGATCGTTGCGCTCGTTGGGTATAATCCTGCGTTATTACATGCCGATCGACTATAAATGCTTACTTTTTCCGCTGTGAAAATTTTACAGTACATTAACAAAGGAATACTATATTTATCCAAGGAATAGGTATCTATCAAACATTCTGTACAAGGAATCATCTACATATTTTCATTTTTTTAATTGTTATGACTAATACAAATTGAAATAAAGTAAGATTAATTTTGAAATCAATGCTGTTTTATATTTAAAATGTTACATACATTTTGTAGTAAACGCAACTTTTTCTCATAAAAATTAATTTGAATTCTTGATATTGAAATTACTTTCAATAAATTCTGTTGTATTGGTCGTGTCACCAATTTAAAAAGAAGAAAAATTTAATTTTTACATCATTTCCCTTATCTTGTGTCCCATTATTGTTTCGCAATCATGAAATTCAGAATGCAGACTCCATCTTCATTCAATTCATTTCTTTATGCAACAGTGCCGGTATCGATGACTTTATTCAGAAATACATTTCCATTCTAATAGACATGAGAAGTTCAAGACAATGGAGAAATGAGAGAACCTTTGAATACAAATCGAACTTGATCGACTACTGTATATTTTTCATTAAAATGATCTTATAATAATTTCATATTGCATAATTAACGTTTTCCACTAAAACCTTAAATTAAATAATGACATAGAAATCGTAAGTTTCATTCCGAGAAACCAAAACTAATTACTGGGCTTAGAAACTTCCTCCCGCGCTCCTCCTCCCGAATACAAGCAAAATCGGGGCACAAACTACTACGGGTTCATTTGGAACGGGTAAACAAACGCGGGAGGCTCGAAATAAATTATGTAATTCAAACACGTGCGCGGAATTCGCACAGTTCGAGAGATAGAATCGAGCAACTCCCCGGTAAAGTGCACAGTACACACACAGACACACACGAGCTTGCAAAGTCGGGGGAAAAAAGAAAGAAAGGAAGAAAGAAGAGGAGAGAGATGATATCCGTTGGCATTCGTTCTCCGATCGTCACCTATGCAAATTTGCTCTGCAACGACTCGCGAATCCCCGGCAGCCGTTCATCAGACTTCTCCTGCAGTCCGTTCCTCGTAATATGACGTCAGCTACGCAGTAGAGGAGAACCAGCAGATGTCCATCTCTTTCGATTTAATGCTCTTTCTCTCTGACCCTTCAAGTCTTGAATTATTGTACGCGCCGTTAAGAGGATGCCAAATAAATTATTTTCTATCGGTCCTTTTTTTTTTGTTGTTTTACTGTCTCGGAAGAATATTGAGATATTCACCTTCCGTCAATTTTGCAATTGGTAATTATCTTTACTGTTATATTCGATTACGAGTGTGCGAGATGGATTGAAATATGTTTGATCTGTTTGAACTTATATCGCTCGAAAAATGAAGTTTGCTTTAGAACAAAACATACACTGGATCTCTGTATATTGATGTTTGAGAGAATCGTTATCTGTGTAGTGAGAATATTTTCGGTGCGAATGTTTTCATTCGGGTATTAAAAGAACAAACTACGAAGGTTACTCTGCTCATAAAACGAAGTGGTACGCTTTTTTTACTTGTCAAGACCACTTTTTTCTAATAAAGATAAAAAAATTAATTACCGATAAAGCAGAGAACTTCTACGGTCGGTACGCAGGATCACGTATGGAGAACAGGAAGATGTTAGCGTGAGATACTTGCCGACCACTACAGGTCTTTGTACAATGAGCTCGCGGATTTCACTTTTATCCTTGTAATTTTCTCTCTTACCGACCATATTTAGTATTGCAAAAATCTTGGCATATCGTGCACTTTAGCTGCTGATCGTTGTTAAAATAACATACTTTACACTTATATCAACTTATGAAAATGTTATTTATAAATATTAAATCTTTAATCAATATATGGGCATACAATGCAATTAATTAGCGATAATAATTCATTTTCACGAAGCATTAAAAGAAAAGAAAAACATTCGACGCAGCAATGGAACTAGCTTTTCATCCATTAATTATACTTATCTGCAGAATAACTTCTTGCACGATTTCTCAGAATGGCCAGTTCCATAAGGGGCGATCACGTATAATCCCGTAATTGAGAAACAATCCTTTTTATACAAGTGAACAGCAAAGGATCGCAGAGATCTGCACTGGGCCGTGGCTCTCAGAGTTAAACTTTCACTGCAGTGAAAAAGGCTGGCGTGAAGAAGTGCAATAAATGCAATAAAATGATGCAAAAAACAAAACCTGACTTCCCCCGCTCTCTCTTTCTCTCTCTCTCACTCTACCTCTACTTTAATTCTTAGCTTTTCTCCTCTCAGAGCGTAAAGTGCTGGAGGAGGAGTAGGAGGAGAGAGACGCAGGTCGCGACACTAATTCTGTCGGAAGTCGCGAGACGCAATTGATGCGGACACTCGACTTGACTCTTTTAACGCTTTACCAGGGGAGTTAATCGGTTTCGCTTTTTTTCTCGGTTTACATTGTTTTCTGTTTCAAGCTTAATGATATAACAATGGTACTACTCTTTTATATTAAAATATTTCAAAGTTCCAATTTAATATAATATATAACATCATTTATCTTGCTATAGTATACAGTCAGATTTTCATTAGGTATCTGAATAGTACCTACATATATTATAATAATATATTCATGTTTATAAAATTTTTAAATCAAATAAGTTTAAATCGCGAATCTTTTTGTTTTTATATATTACATTATGCTACAGTGATATATAAGCTGTGATAAAAAAAAGACGTTAGGTCAAAGCATTATCACTCTTAAATCTCATAGAGATCAATTCAACTGTACGAAGAAGAAAAAGATTGTAATATCATCAATCAGTTCATGCATTCATTAAAGACGATTCAGCTCATCGCTTTCGACCCTTAATAAACACGGTCACGAATAATTACTTTAAATCTTTAACGCATTACACATATGCAATATAAATTTTATTTTCTTTATTTATCGATAACAATAACCTTTAAAAAAGTCATTTTCTTTTACCTCAACCTCAATCCGTGTACACACACTTGCTACCCGTAAAACGTCAAACCGTGTAAAGCGCTCGCAAACAGGATTTTGTCATTATACATTCAAGCGCGCGAGAGAAAAGAATGCACAGTGTGTACCTTCACCTCTTATCAACATCTTCTCTCCACGTCGTTTTCGGGCCCTCTAACAAGTCCTGACTTTAATGGCCAAAGTGGACCTCGCGTGCTTTTCTCCTTTTTCCACGTCCTTTCTCGTAATCCCTTGCTTAACGCGCGCGACTTTACGATCGAAAACGCGTCTATTATACGCTCCGCGCGGTGTCTCGTGTGATATTCCGGTTAAAAGTGCGCGTATATAAGAAGGGAACGATCGCGTAGCTTTGTTTGCTGGTATAGCTGCGGTGATTTATTCTAATATATATATATGGGGCTCGGTGGACCGGCGCGATAAATCATCCCCGCGCGCGTGCGTCTTTGAAAAATGTATAGCAGCAGAGCGAGTGTCATTAAGCGTGCGTAGATTGCGACTAAGTGCCGCGCATTCCGCAGCGCGATTTCCTCGTTCATTCAGCCGCTGCGCTGCCGTTTCCAATGAATATATAAGCTTATAGTCCAATAGGAAGCGGGTGGTAATAGTGCGTTAAGCTTGTTGCTTTTTAATGAACGATTCGAAGGATATATAAGGTTTATGGTTATTAAAGTTTGATGTGTTTATATCGAGGCGGTTCCAGGGTGCCGATCTTAAATTACGTTTTACAAGTGGCTTGGATAAAGTGCGTAATGAGGCCTATAGTGACAAGTATTCTGGAGAGACAGATGTCGTGAATAATTAATTGCAAGCCGTTCACTCGATTGCTTTCATTCGATTAGGCGATTTAACGATATCGACAGTATTTTGATCAATATTCAGACGTACTTTCAGCGCGGAAAGCTTTTGCGATAAATGTTAACGTTGGCCGGTCTTATAAACTCTTAAATCATTCAAACCATTCTCGAAGCAGATATATAAATATACTCTGATAAGTAAGTAGATTAAGATAGCTATTATATATCTATAACTATAAAGGCCGGCTGTATCCATACTGTCACAATCACTAAAACACCTCCAAAACAAAGTTACCTCCACACGTAGCGCGTCCACAAATCGGAAAAAAAAATCCCAGAAAGGGACACAGGCGTCATCGGATCGACGACAAAGCAAAGCCGAATCTATCGCCGCCGTGCACCACTGAATCGAATCGCCATTACGCCCATCATAGACACGCCAAACCTTATACATACATGCCCGCTCTGAGTTACGAAAGCAAAAAGATTCGACGCGACGCGGCAGTAGAGTCCTCGTCGCGCAGCTTATATTCTCTCTCTCTCGCTCGGTTTTATTTCACTTTCGAGAGACGTCGCGCTCGTAATTTCGAGTTACTTAAAGTGTATTACAGAGAGCTGCTGCTACGAGAGCTGGAGATGCGCGCAAGCGTGCGAGAATGAGAGAAAACCGGCCGCCTCTCTTCGCGTGTATATGTAGTGTGTCGTAACGCGTGTGGGGGAGACAGAGAGAGTGTGTTTGCGAGGAGGAGGAGGTGGAGGAGAGAAAAAGAAAGCGAGATTAATGGAAGAGACGAAATGGATAATGAGTCAATGGGAGAGATATTTGGTGCAGGCGTATATATATATATATATAAGCTTTGGCCTACGTCAGTTGGGGCTGAAATGTGTGTCAGTCTTTTTGTGCTGCTGCGCGCGTATTATAGATAACGGAAGATTTATTTTTCTCGCTTCGACAGAGAGAGAGAGAGCCGCGATTGCTTCTGGCACTCTTTCTATATGAATTGGTAGCGAGAAATTTCGTGATGGCGATCGTGTGTTGTTAGTGCTTCTGTACCTTTGCAATATTTGAACAGCCGCCAGTGTACGAATTGTTCGCGGAAGTATATAATGCAGAAATTAGCCTCGAGTAACAGCCGCTGGGGGGTGAATTACAAGATTCTCTCGTATTATATACAAAGGTTGAGAAAAGATTGCTTTCGTACGATAGCAAATTGAATTGGAGGAAAAGTTCCGAGATAAACGTGGCTACTGTAGAAATGCGATATATAGGTATAGGCTGTTAGATATTTCTTTCCGTGCAATAATTCTTCAATCTACAGAATTCTATGAATATTAATGTAGTTAGGGCTCGAGAAAGTGTTGCCGCTGTTACAAAAATATTGATTTATATATTCCTTTATTAAAGCGACGCCAGCTACTGTTTGTTTTTTTGTGACATAAATTCCTGTGATCAATCATGCGTGTTGTAATGTATAGTCGGATAAACTGTATAAGCGCACCTTTATTGCCAATGTTAACTGTAGTTAACAGTAGTTTACAATGTCCTTCTTTGAAACGGTTGAAAAACTATTTTACAAACAAGTCACTAAGGAAGAAAATCCGTAAATAAAATATTATTGCTTTGGTGAATTTTTTTTTAATTTACCACAAGACCAAGCGCATTACTGCAACGCATTAAAACAATTAACTTTTCGTAGATCGTAAATAGCCTCAATTAAAAAAGTGCGAGAAAGCACCGCAACGAAAGGTAAACGAATTAGCGTAATTCGTTAAGAAAGAGCATTACTTAGTTATATGCAAGAGCGAACACACACACCCACACACACACAGACACACGAGTAATACACAGGTAAAGACAATAAGCAGAGTACAGTAGAGGAGAGAGACCAGAAGAGCTGTAACGTCGACGAGTGAGATAATTAAATGCGAAAGAGGAGGAGGGGGAGGAGGAGGGCAAGTGGAATTGTCCAGTTAATCTGTCGTTGCACTCTTTGCACGGTGGTATATAACGCGAGGGGGAAAGGAAGCAGTGGCGCTCAAAGTATAATAAGCCATGCGCTGCCTGTCATTCTTTTCTAATTTATAATAGAAAAATCCAACTCGGGCGCACACGCTCGTGACCAGAAACAAGGGCAATAACTTAGCCACTCGATTGCGTAATCATGCTCTCAGAGTGTGTGTATGTGAATGTGTACAGCCGAAACAAGTAAATGAATGCAAGTTGCTGGTTTAATAAATCGAGTGCGGTGCTGGAAAAATGCTCGGAACTTGGTAAATGAATCACGTATATATATAAGATAGTTATTAGGCTTGAAATAATGAGAGAAAAGTCGATGGGTCGACGGTGACTTTTGAAAAGAGTTGGGGAATTCCGACGGTTTATTGGTTTATCCAGGTATAAACGATTTATTTTTTAAAAAGTCGAGACAATGTATGCTTGTTTAGATTGTGCAATTTAAAACAATCTTCCTGCATAGTCAAAACACTCAATTATATACACTGTATACTGTACTCCGAAAACAATTAAGAAGTAGTTCAAAACGTTTAGCGTTTACTGTGTCACCAAGTAATTGCAGAAAATTAAGTCATTTAGTCTTTTATCAAAGTTGCTAAATGGCTAGAAAAAAAGAACAGAATACGCGAAACTTGTAAAACTTGTTGTTTAACAAACTGAAAAATATTCTATTGTGATTATCGGTCTTTTCAATTCTTTGCGCGCTAATAATTTATTTTGATAAAGGCGAATACCGATTCGAGCTTATTAGAGTTATTCGATATCGATATTATAGTATATTGTTCAATACCTTTTACAGGCTACCTTTTGTAATACGGAGAACCTGTAGAATGTTACCTTGTCGAATCGGGTTATGCTCGATAAAATACTTATAGGAATTCACCCGAGGCATTTCTCCTGAACGCTTGGAATAATTGTTTCATTTTTAGTATTGTGAACTTTCGATCAATTAAATTTATGCCTTCAATAAATAAAATTAAAAAAGGTTTTCCGATAAATATTGTGTTGCATTATTTATTTTTGATATTAAATTAGATACTTTAAGAAATTCGTACATCTTACTTTTAAAGATAAATTAACAGTTTTAAATAAAAATATATTTACATCCTTTGCAGAAAAAATCCAAATGAACTTTAGACCCGGTCACAATATTTTTCGTTATGTCCCTGAGGGTATTATATGATATATTTCTTCACATTTTATTATCTATAAAGTAATAAAACATTCAATGTTAATACCTTGAATTATTGAAAATATTTTCATTCTCATTACATCATTTACTTTGATGTAACTTCAATAAAAGAGAGAGATGAACAATAAAGCCAACAAATTAATCTGCAATTATCTATAAATTAGGTTTATATGTCCAAAACAAACAGACATTAAACGCAATATTAATAATAGTTGATTGTCCTCTTATATACGTGTAATTAAACGGGTACAACTTTTCCAATATCCGTGTGAATATAATGCACGGAATATAGCATGGAGCCATAAATGTATGTCATAAAACATTATACAACCATAAAGCTCCAGAATAATTTTAAAACTGATTAAATTAAGGGAACTTATTGATATGTTACAGATTGGAATGCAGATATATCTATTAATACTTTTTGCAATTCTTCATTAGCATTTCTTTAGGTTATCATTCCTTGCGCTCAAGTTTCATAATATTTTTTATGGAAGCTTTTATATTCCTTGAAATGGATTGGAGTAATCTTTATTATCAATCTTCTTACGAGTTCCTCAATTATCGCCGACCAGTGCGAAATATGAATCTTGTTTTTTCTTCGCTTAGTTTTTATCACAGAATTCGCCTCTTATTTAAAAGATGGAATGTACCTCTTATGCAATTATTGCTAATAATTGCACATGAATTTTAAGCGCAAAAACTTTTAATTCAAATCACACACATTGCATTTACTGAAATTTTTCATTTTTATTTTCATTGCATAGATTTTGATCTTTCTGACATTATTTTGACTTGTAGTTAATTATCTAAAAATGGTTGATTTATAAATTTTCTTTAATCAGTTATTCAATAGGTTTATGTAATATGTGTATATGTCCATATAAAAATAAAGATAAGTTGTATCTCATGATATAAGATTATTTAGAAATAAATTATAGTCATAAACTTATTAGATTGCAAACCTTATTTACTCTAAGCGATATTTTTTTAAGAAGGTGATAAAGAATTAAGTATAATTAATTTTTAAATGTATAAATCATAAAAAAAATATTATAGCGTCTATCAATTTATTAGATAGCAAAAATTGTGTAAATTATTTATGTAACCTAAAATTCAAATAAAAATGATAAATGATTCAATTTTAACAGATAATTTATTTCTGCAATTGTTGCCAATGTGTTTTAATTAACCAGGTACTTTAAAATATTCAAAATAAGTATAGCACGAGTAGATACGTGTATATTATAAAATAACAGTCCTCTAAAAATAGGTAACCGGACTACTACTCCAGTGCGTTGTTAATGTCTAATCTGTGGCTGACCGCTTATTTTCTTTTAATAGATCTATATATAACTTCTAAACAGAAATATTTTGTGACTAGTTTTTTCTTTTGGACAGATGGACAATGATTTAGCGAAAGATGAAATGTTCAAAGAGAAATGTCGGAAAACATTTGCAGGCTTTTGCATCAGTAGAGTTGTTTTTAGAAGACACATAAAATAAATAAAAAAATTTTCAAAGAAACTTATTCAAAAGCCGATTCTCTAAATACCTTTGATTTTTTTCGCATAAAACGTATTTTTTGTGCAATAAATACTTAACAAAAACAATGTACCGATAATGCAGAATCCTTTCACATCCACTCGAAGTCGAACACACTAAAACTTGAAATTTGACACTCAAAAATGTCGGGAAGTATTACCTCAAAGAAAGTGAATGATCGACTATACACAAAATTGAATCCATATATTTTGAAACTCGCTACTCGTCGTTGCTTTCAAACGCAACGATTACGCAAATACGTATATCTATTTACGTAGCGCGTGAGGCGACTAAACCATTAGGCTTCCATCGTATTATACATCCAAGCTCCGAAAAAATTTCGTCGTGCGCGCGCGGAGGCGTATAGCACACGTGTACAGGACCGGTTACTGTCCCCAAAAACTGTCTCAGGACGTCCGACGCACGATTTTTATCGTCCAAGGCCACCTTATAAACCCGTGTGTGCGTCCTCGAGTTACCTTGGCTCGATTCTTATCCTCCTCCTTTTTCCTAAGCTGCTCTCTCTCTCTCTCTCTCTTGCTCTCGAAAAAAAAATCTGTGCGCAAGAGAGCTGCTGCCGTTTACGAATAGGATCACGTTACCGCTGCTCTAGATGCTTGTCGCTGGTTACGGCGCGACGCCGCTAAGGAGGTGGAAAAATAAGACTGAAAGTGCGAACTCGATGAGCAAAGTGTCGACTTGTCTCTTGAGAGATCCCTCACGTATCACAATCTGCTTATACGTGCAGGTTTTGTTGTTGCGATGAATATTTTTTTACGTATACACCTACTTGGGAAATGAAAATCTAGAAAATTTCGTCACTCTTCCTCGGGCGTGTATGTATTATACGAACGCATTAGATGATTATGAAAGCTAATTCCCAGCTGAGTTACTCAAGTCACTTGCATAGCTGGTTTGATAATTTTTCATGATGAGCAGCAGAGTAGCATCAGCTATATAATCTGCTTTTTTATTCAAATTTCGCCAGGTTGACGTGTAATTGAGCTTGTTTACGGTGGCAGTTTGTGATGGCCGGTACTTAGGAGGATGAGAGGAAAATTGCGAGGGACGGATATTGGAGTACACGTATTATAACAACGTGGAAAAGCGTGTGTTGACCTCTTAATAATTTATAACGTAATAAATTAGATATGCAGCTGGGGACGTCGCCGTCGTTGCGGTTCATCGAAACGTTAGACGTTGAATAATTTATTGCGATAACCTGACTTTGTATAAGTATCGATCGATTTATTCACAACGGTTAATATGCGTAAGCCGACAACAATGTAATTATGCTTTGGCTTATCCTAACTTTGATTTCGAAGAAAAATTGCTTTTATATTTTGATCACAGCTTTTGTATTTGAAATGCGCTTGGGGTATACGAACTACGTGTTGAAATTCGAAATGCCTCAACTGAAAATACTTCCTAAAATTGATGATAATTATTCTTTTGCGATATATATATATAAATAAATCTGTGATCGTAGGAGGTTCCACTAAAGAATTTTCTCTGAAATTCTGTTATGCAACTCTGCGGTTAAATGCCTGCCTTTAAAGTCAGTCTAAGAAGAACATTTTTGATTTTTATCACCGATCTTATAATGATAGCTGGCGAAAGAAAATATTTGCTCCAGTTAAATATAGGAGAAATTTTTGTTTGCAACGTTACGTAAAGCTATTTTTACGTTCACGTTTACTTTTTGCATATAAAAAAATCTGTTAAGATCAATTACAATCTATACTATATTAAAAAACATTCGGGAAACCGACATTATTATGATTTTCACATAATATGCAAGATAATAAATAAAAATTATTTATCCCTGCAAATTAAAGAGAAAAAACTAGATAATAATTGCAGAACAACAGGAATTTCAAATCACGCTGCATCCAAACGAATCGTAAATTATGAGAGTCTAGCGTAATGCGCGCGCGTCGACGAGAAACAAACAGTAAAATCATTAAGTTCGAAAAACGCCGCACTGCGCGCCTTAGTGGAATGGTGGAGAGAGAAAAAAATGACTGGTAACGTTACTAAACGCGCGCATAATCGAATGCTCAGTAGCCAGTCACTGCATTTATGCACAACATAAACTCCGTTATAAACTCGACGGAGAGAGAGAAGCGACCCTTCGTGAGAACGGAATATGCGATGTAGATAGAGCGAAAGAAAGAGAGAGAGAGAGAGAGAGAGTCTCGACTTCACGGCGGCTTCCCGGAAGCAGACTCCCAGAAGACAGCGAGGCGTCTTCGACTCTGCCTCTGTTGCAGTAGTAACAGTCCCTCTCTCTCTCTCTCTCTCTTCTCTCTCTCTTTCAGCGCGTCGATAAATCCGCTTTCTCCCTTTCCCACTTAGGAGAAGCCTATGGCGGCCGCGATGGAAGTGTCAACGTCTTGGTAGGCGCTTTTTATGCACCCATCTCGCGTCGATGTTACGCGCTTAGATAAGCGTAATTTGCCGTTACGCGCGCGCGCGCGGCTTTCCGCGCAGCTTTTATTCGCGGGCGTGGAGCGGTAACAAAAAGAACGAGGGGGGAAGCAGCTCTTTTACTTACGGCTGGTACGGAATGTTCGCTGGGCTATTAGATAGAAGAGAGCATTAAAAAGCATGAGTTAAAGGTCTTAGGATGCTTAACGATCAGCTAGGTGAATGATGGAATAATTAAGCCCTTTGAGTTCAGATACACTGGCATGTACTCACTAGTTTCGTTGGTAATGCTAGGGTAATGTGACGAGTGGACTTGGTGTATTAATTTCGGTTCTCGTGGATGGTGCAACGTTGTTACACTAGAAAGGTCTTGGTTATGTGCGAACAATTTTTTCATTGTTTCATTTTCAAATAGAATGTAGAAAGTTTTTTACTTTTATATATTTTGCCATTGTCAAAGTTCTCATCACACAGTAAAACTCTTTAATGATCGATTGACAATTTGATAAATGGATGTAGATTCTACTTAATATATATATATATATAATGCATTATTCACGAAACCAAAATTAATTAAAATCAGAGTAACATTTTGTTGCGATGATAGAATCAGTACAATGTAGTTCATGATAGCAAACTTTTTATAACGAAGGTAACATTTTCTATTTGATACAGCAACTAATTCGTTTCAATACAAATGCACATTCAAAAGCACATACTGCGGGCTTATTTAAGTCTTCCCGTGTTCCATTTATCGAACTTCTGAAGACGTCTTTCATATGAAAGAGATCCAAAAGACATAAGATGCCTTTAAGAGATCGATAAGACGAACAATAGACTGCTCTGAGACATTTCACATACCAAATATCATATTACGTTAACTGGGGAACAATTAAGAATCAAAGATACAGATTATATAACAGAGCTAATGTACAATTTCAATAATTTTCCAAATTGACTTAAGTAGCGTCATAAAAATATTATATATATATACACATATCATTATTAATCATAAAGTTAAAAAGCTGTTATATAAAAGTCACTAGTATAAAAGTTTACGTCATGAATATAAGTATTTAATTTGCATTTGTATTTGCGTTTTTTTTATGAGCATATAATAATGCTGGTATACATGCCACACAATTGCCCATTGAAGAAGAATTTATTAAAGTGTACCGTTTTAACTAGCACGAACATTGAACTATTTTAAATGTATGTACATACATATGTTTTTACCCCTATTTTTGAGAGAAAAGTTGCATCTTTTTGTTTGTCTATAAGGAAACGGTTTCAAACTAATACTCTATGAAATAATATCCTGTACTTAATTAAAGCTTTAACTTGCCATATCTGCCGCAGCCAGTCAACGTTTCATGATTATGATGATGATGATGATACGTCTGCGATGGATGGATTAGTATTAAAATAGATGTACATGTTCATTTTGATTCAGACGATATGATGCATTAGTAATACTGACATTCAAGGGAATATTTATGTTTTTATTATGTTTATTTATAAAAGTAAGTTATTATTTAGTGTTTTCGATGATATTTTTCATCGATGATAAACAATTCCGAAAAACTTTGAAGTTAACTCTCCAATCTATCGTAATCCAGCATTCTCGGAAATGCTAAATCTGCACTCGAGATATCAGAATGAAATGTAAAATATAAATCCATATAAGATCCCGCTTATACTAGGGAGTGCTTATTAAAATCTTTCCCAAGGACTTCCAATAAGACTGCAATAAAGACGATGCTATCGCTTCGTACCACCTTGGCTTTAAGATTCGCCTTAATCTTCTCCACTCATGGACAATCGGTGCCTGTGATCAGCAATATTTTATTTAAATTTGCAAAACCACCAGATAAGTGTATAATACGTCTCGTCCCAAAACAGACCAGCAACATTCAAAATAGAACAGGAGAAACTGGAAATACAAGGCAAGAGGATAATAAACGTGTACGTAGTAACATCGTGTATAGTTCCTGCAGCGTTTGAAAATCGCTCAAGTTTCGATCGCGTACACACACGGCGCGTGTATGGTACGCGCATAGCAATGCAAGTACCGGCGAATAACGTCAGCTGCGCTGCTAGACTCTCTCGCGAGGTAGAGGCATTTGTGTGTGTGCGCGCGAGTGTGTGTGTGTGTGTGTGTGTCCTTTTTCTTCCTTTTCGCTTACTCGGCGATCTCCGCGTGTGTGCAGCCTTTCTTTTCTTTCTTCACGATGACAAGAGCGAGAAGGATGGAGATGGCTATAGCATATGAGTGAACTAGAGAATATAAAATAGAGAAGGAATGAAGCGAAATGGAAGAATGGGCGAATAGAGAATGGAGCTCTGTTTGTTTATTGGTGATTATAGTTTCCTCGCTGAAATAATTCAAAATGGTTTTGCATATTTATTTTAATAACAGTTCCAGTTATCTCATTAAAAGAATTGACGACTTACTTCTTGCAAGCTATAAGGATTAATAATTTTAAATTTTCTGAAAATGTTCAGAATTTTTATATAAAACGGTAGAATATGATCTGTTAATAAAAATAGATAAAAATCGTAGAACACTGTGTGCTTTAATGAAAAAAAGTTTATTTATGTATAGTTGTAGCATTACCTCAATTGAAATGAAGGTATATATACGAACTATAATCATCGTCCAAGGGTCGACAAAATCAATTGCCTGCAAGTACAAACAACGAATTAACAGTTTCTTCTTGGTCTTTTCTAACAAATCTATTTTGCCATTTGCACACATGGATCTGCCCATGATGACCACGTGATACTGTATCATATATTATTTGCATGGAATTAGACAATGAGCAAAAAATAAACTGTTACAATTCTCGAGAAAAAGAAGACTGAATTGTACATCGAGATAATGCTTTTATTAGTGCAATGATTTGTTATTCTAAATGACTTCTCATCACAACTTTAATTGAAATCGAAGAATTGATCAGAGCAATTAGCATTACAGCAGATAGATTAACATACCTGCATAGAATTAAAAAGTCCGCATCTCATTGATCGAAAATCTACCTTTGAATAACATTAGCCTCAAAAGCTACCTATGCCAGTGGATGGTGCACATGAATGAGTGCAACAAAAAGTCAGAGCACAACAGAGCAAAAGACAGAGGGGGAAGGATAACAAGATCGGATCGTAAAGTCGAATCGAGGGATCGAAGGTAAGTGGGAAGAGCAAACGTAAAGAAAGGAGATAGAGAGTGAGAGAGAAGATGAGATGGGCAAATAAAAGAATAAGCAAAAAGGCACGTGGGGAATGGCAAATATATATACACGCACGTACAGTCTCTAATAGAATATACAAGGAGGAACAAGGACGCAAGGATAAAAAAGGAGCGTCGAGGAGAGAGAGGGAGAGAAAGATAAGCAAGAGACGAGTGGGGAAACAAGATATGCAGGAGGCGGGTATACCCTATAGTAAGAGTACGAGGCTAGGCGGATAAACCAGAGAAAAGAAGGGAGAGAGGGAGAGAAGAAGAGAGAAATAGAGAGAAAACGAATGCATACGTGAATAGTCGAGGAGAGAAATACCGGCGTATAGAGAGAATACGACGAGAGAGCGGAGGAGGATCAGAGAGAAAATATCCGAAGATTGGAGGGAAGAGCAAACCACTGGAGAAACCACTATACATGCTCTCTCCCTCCCTTCTTCTCTCTCTCTCTCTCTCTCTCTCTCTGTTTCCTTCTTTCCTCGCCATTTTCTTTATCTCTAAATCCCTTGCAATTTTTTCTTCTCTATCTCGAGATTCTTTCTCATTTATCCATTCCTCTTCATTTTGACTTAACTCAGGTTTTACCCCTTTTCCAGCGATTTTATCACATTTATTTATTCCTTTAAGCATAAGCAATTGCAAAGAATTCGCGAAATGAATCAACGTACGCTTGTTTTCAGATAATTGTAAATAACTCGAACTGTTTACCAACATCTTAATTGAAACCCCTGAAAATCTTGATCAAAAGTCATCTTAATTCTCGTGAACTACATTTAATTTCACGTCGGTTACGTATACGTGTAATGTCAATTTCCTTTCAATTTCTTATGGACTCTAAAGTTACCGATACACAATTATCTCAATATAAAAATTATTTCTTAAAGCAAAAAAAACAGAAGAAAAAATTTTGACCTTATCTCATCACATGATATCTTTGCTAAAGATGATATGACATAAAATTTACAAAAAGAAGAGGGGTCAACGTTACAAATAAGGGAGATGTTGGAAGGGATAATCTTGGAAAGAAAAAGATATGAAAAGACGAGGGAGTTGGACGATAAACCAGCAGACATAAGGAAAATGAGGGAGAAGAGGTATTTTAAGGGAATGCCGCCACTATAAGAGAGAGAGAAAGAGAGGAAGAGTAGGTCCGAATAGAGGTAGATAGCAGCGTATAGGTATAGAATGAAGGTATGCGGCAGGAAGAGATGAAAGAAGGAAAGGTTGTGGCACAGCGTGAGTCGTGCCATGGAGTAAAGTAGTAAGAGAGTGAATATGCAGGCATATGTGGGGGTCCACGTTATTGAGCATAGCAGCAGTACTATCCTCAATGCACACACATTTCCCATACACTTACTAGTCAAACTTGTTTGAAAATTTTTGGACAATATGCCCACCAACGAATTGAAAAATGCTAGCACTCGACTACCTATATATATATATACCAATCCCATCGATCCTTTGATTTACAATGGGATTGATATAAAACCACGTGCCTGGTTTAAGTGGATGGTGGGATACATTCACAATAAACGCCCCCCACCCCTCCACCCCGCGCCAGCATCAAAAGGCTGCACACTGGCGCAGCAATATAACTTTGTAATTGAATAAGCCAACGCACGCGCATTGTACGTGAGCCCGTATATACACGGGGATAAGCGTACACGTATATCTTGGCGAGACGTCTCTCTTTCACAAAACAAGATCAACATTCTCATCCTTTAATGCTCTCCGAGCATTAACTTAATACCTGACTTTCGAGTCGCTATCTCGCTCCCTCTCCTTCTCTCTCGCCTAGGACATGAATATATAGAGAATAAGAGAGAGAGAGAGAGAGAGAGAGAGAGAGTGTGAGAGACTCAACCTCAAGAAAGAAAATGATAGCACTAGCGCCGCGAGACAGACCGAAGAGAGGGTTCATACACACACGCAAGCGTTGGAACGAAGATACGTAGAGAGCAAGGGAGAAAGAGAGAGGATAGCAGGAGCAGCAGCATCAGCATCGGCAGTCTGAAGAAGGAAGGATGGAATAAGCGAAGCGCGCAAGGGCAGCACTACGACGACCAGGAGAGAAAAAGGATGAGAGAAGGAGAGACGAAGGAGAGAGCGAGAGAGAAGATACGCGAAGGCATAAGAGCGAGAGTGGGATGCTGTACCCGAAGACAGAGAGAGAGAGAGAGAGAGGAGGAGAACCTCGCTCGCTCGCTCCACGGCTTGCTGAGCGAGAGTGGACGGACGGCATGCCACCACTCCTCCGTATAGTTGTACCTCTCTCTCTTGCTCGCTCGCTCGCTCGCTCGCTCCTTTACTCCCGTGTCACGACTTTTATTCGCCGCGGGCTGCCTTCTCCACGGGCTCTTACCTCCTCGGCGGCTCGAGTCAGTCTCTCTCTCTCTCTCTCTCGCTCTTATGCTCGCTTCTCTGAACGGCGCGCAAAGGATAGGGGAGCCGCGGAGACCCGGCCAGTCGAGTGCCGCGTCTCGTTCGCGAGAGCCGCGCACGCACGCACTCTGTGTACATGAATACACATACACACGCGCACACAAACACACACTTACCGCAAGGATAACGCGCCCCACACGGATTTTATCCCCGCGAGAGGCTGTGCGTGTCCTGTGTGTGATGGGCCAAGCGTACATCGGGCATTTTTGCAGAGATCGGTCAGAGGGACACCTTGCACCACGATCGTCTAATGTTTTCGTTGTGAGAGATCGTTCGGTGGTCCAGGATTTAACAGATATAATTCAACGATCGCTGCTTGGATTAGTTCAATGGCTGGTGCGAAGATTGTCGTGTAAGTTGTGCATTGATAAACCAAGTGGAAAACTAATTATCTTTTGAAAATCGAGTGGCTGATATCGCACGAAAAACAAAAGTCAAAGTGACGGGTTGATCGGTTAAACTGGAGTCATAAAAAAAATAATTCGGAAGCCAATAGATCATGAGAATCGGTTGAAGGTATAGCCAAAGTGTGTTTAGTTGGAATAACTACGGGAGGTTTATGATTTGTTTATTGAAGAAGGATCGCGTGCGGAAAGACTTGGGTGTGCAGTTTTAAATCTGTTAAAGGGAAGGTACACACGGAGGAAACAGCAGCAGCAGCAGCAACCGCGGCAGGAGCACACAAGTGGTTGGCGAACGTTCTCCAAGAGCGCAGGCACCACTCGGAGAACGGAGCACAGTTCTCTCTCTCTCTCTTTCTCTTCTCTCCTCTTCCTGCTGCTCTCTCTCGCCCGATCGAATCTCCGATGGAATTCTCTCTCTCTCTCTTGCTCTCTTGCGTTTGTGCAACTATCGCATGCGGCAAGCAGGGGAGAGCGAGCGCGAAATACCGAAGAAACGGCTAGTTTGCTTTAATTAGTGTACGTACGAAGAGAGACGGGTCAGTTCGTTAGTTAAATCCGCTTCGTTAGTTATACACCGAGCAGCGACGACGACGACGACGTAGGCAAGTTTGCAGTCGGCAGCGGTGAAAAAAAAAACGACGAACCGCGCGGGGGAAGCGGGAGAGAAACTGTGAAAGAGGCAGAAAAAAAAGGACAGTACACACATGCGTGCGAGTTCACCATTGAATATAAGAGACAGAGACAAGTGAAATCGAAAAGGAGCGGTGTGTCGTCGTCGCGTAATTCAACGCGCGGCTCAGCGTGGCCACGAGTTTGTTCAGAGAAGAAAAAAACGAAAGAAAGAAGAAGTTTTCCCCCTACTTGCCTGCGTGGGCGAACTAGTGGGGGAGGACGCGCGACCGAGGAAAGTGAAGGAGTGAAAGAGTGTGCGCGCGCGAGCGCAATTCGGACTCTCCACTCTCCTCTTTGGGCGATGCGCGGGTATTGCTGATCGTGTAGCCCCCCTTGGGATCGTGCTCTTGCGAAACAAAAACAAACGGCGACGACAACGAGAGGAGAAAGAAGACATTCCCTGCAGTTGTGCCTTTAACCAACCAAGGAGACGAAGGCCTGCACTTAGCGCATCAGTCCACGTACCACTCGTGATCTAGAGAATTAAAAATATAAACTGTACGCGAGACTCATTTTCCTTCACTAAAAATTTTGATAGGTGACGATCGCCTTGCCACTGCCCGATCGAGAAAAAACAAAAGGGGCGGAGGAGAAGAAGAAGAAGGAGAAGGAGGGAGAGCTAAAATATGCGGGAAAAAAGAAGCGGCAGCAGTGGAGAGTACGATCAACATGATCCGGCGTTACCGAGCGTTTAAGGATGAAGCGGGGATAATTTGAGGCCTGTTTTCGCTGCACTTGTTCGGATCGCCAGGGCCGAAGAGATTAAAGTCGAAAAAGGGAAAAAAAGAAGAAGAGACGCATGAGTGTGGATGCACGTAATAAAAATGCGTCCGAGCGTCGATTGAGCAGCTCGAGATCCGGTGGATCGATAAGGATCCCCTGGTAATCTCGCTTTGAAGCTAAAGAAAAAAGCCGGGTGCTTGATGAGAGCGAAGGTGAAGACACTTTGTGTTTCACCTTTACAGGTAGGCAGGAGAGAAACTCGCGAGAATAGCTGGAGAATCGAAGCTTTTGTGGATGATTGAAAATTGCGGATGGTCATTGCTTGAGCGAGAGGAATAAAGACAGGATGAAGCGGAGGAATCGAAATAATGAAATGCTCGTTACGTAGCAAGAACTGTTCACAATGTTTCGGGTTGATTAGGAAACGAACCTTGCCTGGCGTGACAAAGACGAAGGAGAGATAAGGAGCAGGCTCGAAACGAGACGCGAGATATGAGGAGGAGCGAGAGATAAGCGTCCGATAAGAATAAGTGATTCGAGTTTATTCAGTGCAGGCTTGGAAAAAGCTAACGAAATTGGCAGAGCATACACAGTTACGTAACTGCAAACTGCTAATATGACCAACCAACGTGAACGGCACTTAAAAAGATAAAGAAGAAAAAAGTAAGAAAGATTAATCGTTGATTCGATTGGATAAAGGACGAACATCTCCATTATCCTCTGATTGAAATATTACATCCATTCATTCGAGATTCAATTTGGCCCATCGCGAGGCGTATCTCGCTCGTCCGTGGCAAATTTCTGTAGCGTTAAACGACGCGACTTGCAAAAAAGAAAGAGGCATCGGTAAAATCGCTCGTTAGGAATGAGCGAGCCGCCAGGCCATTGCTTTTCGCAACTCAACAGAGGCGGCGGCGGCGGCAACGGTCGAGGGAAAGCGTAAAAGAGGGGTTCCGCCGGCAGGAGTTAAATGAAAAGTCCGGCTCGGTGGTCATCCCGTACTGCACACTCTCGTTAGTTCGTGTTCGCCTCGTACTTATCCGGGTGTGTTCGTGTGTGTGTTTGTGAGATTCTGTGTACATTGTAACAGTTCGTTAGTGAAGTGACCCGAGTTTCAAAATGAAAAGTACAATCATGTACGATTTGATCGAGTTATGACGCAAAGTTAAAGTCTATACATAAAGTGACTATGATGGAGTAGTCATAATCCATTACATACACGTATTAGTTTTCGGGCAGTAGTTAATCAGGAACCGATAGCTGGTGCTAAAACCACTCCCGATGAGGACGCTCTCGTTCGAGAACCTCAGAAGGCTCGTTGGCCGTAGGAAGGATCGGGACGAGCCTTCCTTCGAACGCAGCGAGTCCTTCAAGCGAATCTCCATTAGGAAGAGTTATTTGGATCGCGGTAAGCGACGCACACGGCTACAGAAGGCTAACGATGCCACAGAAATCACAGCTGCTGCACCGATAGTGACCGTCGAAGTATCCTCACGTACCAGAACGAAGAATGTTATTGGTCCGACGATCGTTCAAGTCCGTAGTGGCGGTAACGTTTCCGATGAATTTGAATTCGACGAGAAGAAGGAAAAGAAAATCAACCGCGATGAGGTTGAAGTCATCGGAATTAACTGGGAAGTTCCAGAAGATGACGACGAGGATGAGAAGAAGGTGAAAAGAGAGACACCTGCTGGTACTATCGTATATGGCCAGTGGTTAAATGACGTTGACTCTTCGTACTCCTCCAAGGATAGAAAATGCAGACTAGATTCGTACTCGTCTCGAGATTCTAAGTTAAATATCGACTCTTCCAGAGAAAAGATTTATAATTCACAGGAAAATATTCCTCTTATCAAACGGAGCTTTGCTTTGCCACCTGCAAGGAAGATCAATGATGAGGACAATCGGAAAATTTCTTCAGTAATCATCGAGCTCGATAAATCACCTCAGTTCCCGAGATCGCAATCCAGAATTCAAATAAGAGATGAGTCGGACAGCATTGAGACCGTCAACTTCAATAATAGAAACCTTCCAAAAGATTGTGATTGCGGTAATGTCACAACTGTCAACGTCGTTTCACGAGTCTGGAAAGACTCTATCATTGCGCCAGCCACAAGTAACTACTCCTTCTCTTCAAATCAGGATATTCAGTCTAGTTTGGAGGATAGGTATAATGATCAAAGTGTCACCAGGACTGTCTCGGCACCGGAGAAAATAACCGTCAATAAAACCGACACAGCCTCTACTAGAGCTTCGGGTTTCAGCTTGTCTTTATCGTTCTCTAGGCTCACAACAGATCTGAGAGCAGCAGCTTTGACAACCAAAAATGGATTGTTCAGAAGGCGCAAAAGAACGTCTCCAATGAAACCTGCACCAAGTGTCAGTGCCGAGGGCTACTTTGAACGAACAGCTGCTGCAGCCTCGTCTACCCGAAGATCCAGAAGGAGCGCAGTTGGAAGTGGTAGAAGAAGACCAGTATACACCTCTAGAAGGCGCAAGATCACAACAAGTAAGCCTAGTCCAGTGCCAGAGAGCCCAGTGTGGTTTGTACCACCAGAACGACGACGATCCAATCGTCAACGTGGTAGGGTCTGGCGCGAAGTGCGATATCTGCCACAAGAGGATGAGACATCTATCAGAAATACAGCGGACAACGGAAGCAACGATTGGTCCAACGATTCTAACCTATCAGACGAGTTCGACGACAAGAAACTTCTGTTATCAGGAGACTTCGAGGAGAAATCGGAAGCTTCCTTAAATCCTAAAAGACTGGATTCCGCATCGACTCTGGATTCATCCTCTTTGATATCCAGTGCAGCGAGTTCGGTGTCGCTCAAACCCAAGATCAGTGATTTCAACGAGGAGAAGATCTTCTACGAGGAGTACCGTGGCGACAAATCCAAACTAGCAACTCCGACCGACTGCAATTACTTCGCGAGCAGTCAGTTTCTGGGCTTCGTAGCTAAAAGTGCCGGTCGATCGGTGCACAATTCGCGCTGCGGCTGCTCGTCATCCAGTGAAAGCGAGCCCGAAGAGCAGCGCCGTGTCCTCCTCGTAGTCGGTGGGAGCAAAAAGGACGCCAAGGACGCGGTGAACCTGAACGTGGCCGGTGCCACCAAGGCAGCCGCGGCAACGGCGGCAACGGCGGTGGCGGCTGCGAGCGAGCGAAGAAATTGCTCGGTGGTCCTGGTGCTCGAGGGCAAGAGGCCCAGCCCAGCGAGTCGACAGCAAGACGTCGGACCGGGACAGAGGAGGCGACCTCTCAGGAGAAAATCGCAACTGAGACGAGGCGCCGCCGGTCCTGGAGGCGGTGGCAACAACGCGCGCGGACAGCCGGTTTATCTTGCCAGGAGGCGATCGTCACTCAGGAGGAGACCCTGCAGTAAGACAGCTATTTTAATACGCGCGTAATTTAATGCAGAGTTATGTGCGAACAGAGTTAAGCTTTAAATTGCCCCCCTATATCCTCTGCGAAATATCAAGTATAGATCAGCGATTCAAGGTGATTTTTGAAAATATCAAGAAAATTAACTTTAGATTTTTCTCATTGATTATTTATACGTTTCAAAGAATTAAACAATTTTCTAATTATATAATTTATAGTTCATTATTAGCTATTCCAGCTATATGACACTCTGCGTCTAAGAAATCCCTGTATCAAACATGAATCACAGTATTAATTATTCATTAATTCAACCATTACCAACTCGCCTCGGCGATTATTCATCTCTCGATCCCGTTGAGATCACAATATATCTCCCCAGCGCTTCATTATCAAGCACACAATATAAGAGTTATATACGCGATTCACAACCACACGTGTCCACCACACGCATCCCGCGATTACGCATCTCGCCGTTAGAAAAGCCCATAGGTTAGTCGGGGAAAAAACAAAAGCGCCACGCGTGCATCCACATTTCGCAAAAGGAAGATGAACCGACGTATACGCGATCATCTCTCTGCCGACATGCATCGGCCGCGAATTATGCATCCTATACACGCGCGCATTTTCGCAAGGTTCGCGGTACTCACGTGCTTGCCAACATTGCTCCGATCGAACTATAGCCGCTCATGTGTGTATATAATATCGCCTAGAGCGTACGCTATGCACACATGCACGTGTGTATATACAAGGCGCCCACATGATTTCATATTTTCCTCAGCGCTCTCGCGTATTTCTCCTTATCGCGCCGAGGAGATTTTCCCTTTTCCGCGAGGCCGCCGTGCGTGACGGCTTGGGCGTTCTGCTCGTTGGTACGCGCCTCGCGTATCTCTCTCTTGTTTGTATCGCGTAATTTCTCTCTCTCTCTCTTTCTCTCTTACTCTCTTACTCTCTCGTAGTACACCTTATATACACTCCTCGCACGCGGATTCGTATAGGCACGTAATTCGTGTATGCAGGCGTGCGTCTCTCTCTTTCTCTCTCTCTCTCTCTCTTGGGTATTGCACACTGCACACGTATCCTTTTGCGCGCGCGGCGATCCGCCTCGTTTTCGCCCGGTAGCGAGTCTGTGTACATGTGTATATATTTGTGCGTGTGTGTGTGTGTGTTTAACGGTGTTTTTCATTTCCTATAAAATTAACTATCCTGCATGAGTATCCTTTGAGCCTCGTGACGAGTGCGCATGCGCAGCGTGATTTTTCGCGAAAGTTCCGCTAAGAGATAGGCGGAAGAGGGAGAGAGAGAAAGAGAGTATAGACGAAAATTGCACGTGGATGAGCCTTGTCTTTCTCTCGCGACGAGTTTTCCGCGAGTCATTCGAGAGTTTAAAGTTTGGAATACGCGCGCGTGAACTCGATGAAACAGAAAGTGCCATATAAGTGCGCTCCTTTTCTCTTTCCCTCGCGTAGCTCTCGTTGCCGTTGCTTTATGTTAATCGAATAACTGGAGAGGTGAAACCGGAATCCCGGGAGTTCATATATAATATATAATGAAAATGATAAACAGGATTTCCGTATTGATTTCCAAGTTAAATTGCGCTTCGAGTTGGGAACCTGATTTTAAGCTTGAAATATTACACCTGAGTCTCTTTCTCCCTGTGTTCTTTTATTAAAAATTATCGGCCTGCCAATCTGCTTATTCAACGGTTCTGTTATTATTTCACAATTACGGAGTAATTGCGCTTAGTTTGTTGCTAAACAGTTCTATTTAATTAATGCGAAAACGGTACATTGTTGAGCGTATATCAGATACGTATGTATACGTTTTCACAAGCCTTTTTTCCATCCAAAATTTCCATAGTTATTAAAATGAGAAAATTAAAAAGGAAATCCTCCCGTTTATAAAACTATTTATCAAATATTAAAGTCACAAACGAAAGTGACGTGGATGCAAAAACTGTAAGCAAATGGAATATTAATCCAAGTGCTTTCATCTTAAAAAGAAAACATCCGTAATTAAATAAAAGTTTAGCGCGAGATGATGGTGCAAAAAAGAAGTAGAAAATCAAGCTTGGAGTGATAGATTACTTTCGATGCGCGAGTTCTCAACGCGTGATTTTCGTCCGCCTGGCGGCACACGCAATATATGTACAATTTTATCCGACTGCTAATACGTATAAAGTAAAATCCAGATCAATGTCCGCCTCTCGCGCGTGCACACTGCACCTTCTACTCGCTCTCTATGCATATAGACGAGTGTCGATTCGCGGGACATTTGCCGGCTTACCGAGCGTAACTCTCCATGCGCACGCAGACAACCGTCTCAGTCTAACGTTGCACACATATCGCGCTCGAGCTGCGTACTCTCCTTGTATTATAGGAGAGTAGAGCTGTATAGTTGCCGGTTAAATGTGCATTACGAGATGCGAATGCTTGCGTGCGTGAGGTGTGTGTATGTATGGGGAGTTTTACGCGTGGAGTTGATGAAAGTGGCATTCTTTATTGCGAAATTGCCGATAGTTCGTTGACCTGCGGCTATTTTTTGGTTCTCGGACGTTTGCACATTACCTTCTTGGCGGTATATATCCATTTCGCTTATAGTACGTTTATAATGAGAAAATAAATTCTGATCGAAGAAATGTATATTTTGTTCAAATTACTGTCGTATAAGTTTTATTAAAAATTGCGATCCATCAAAGCTTTTTTTAAATAAAATATTCTTTATTTAGTAGGTATATAAATTTAACAGCATTGCAAAAGACTTTATAATTTTCATTAGTATATATATGTCTTAAATAACATATAAGTCTAATACATGTCCCAACCGGATCAAAATTTATTGAAGCGCAATATAACTGACCGCAATATCGTTGCGTCGAATCACTTTTTCCCGTCGAAAAGTCACATGTATACCGATTTCTAATGCCAAAGCGCGCCAAAGCATTTGATCGAAAAAAATCGAGCACGCAAACAGACACACAGTACTGACCGTTGATCAGAAAATTATATAGTCCAGCCATATCAATCGGCATAAGAAATCGCCGCGCGACATCGGCCGTTATTGCTCCGATTTCCAGTAGTTCACCGAAATAAAGGACGCGTGGTATACGCGCGCGTTTGTTGTCGTCGTCGTCCTGTACGCAGCAGCAGCGCGATTTATAACATCGGCACTCATTGACCAGGGCTCTCGGACACTCGAATGAGCGATTTCTCTTTGAGACTGTCGACGCGCGCGCGCCGCGCTATACCCATTGTCGTATTATAGAAGTTGACTTTTTGCGCAACGATAGTCACACGATAAGGCTATTTATTTGCATCGCTTTTTCTGCTGCAGCAAGCCGTATACGCGTCAATTTTGCGAAATTTGTGTATATATATGTGTGTGTGTGTTATAGAGTTGACGACGTAGTTGGGTTAAAGGCTCGTAGTTGATCGCGCCTGTCAATTTGTTCTTGCAACGCTTTTCATTCATTTCACTGCTGCAGTTGATTTACGAGCTTTCCGGTTCTCTCTCCATGCGGATTGTTATAATCCTGAAATACCGTGGAGCAAAAACGTGCGTCTGCAACATATAAAGGAGTCCATTATTGGCAAAAAGTCTTCTTCAATTATGTGAATTGTGTGTGTGTGTGTGTGCGTGTGTGTGTTTGTGTGTGTGTTTGTGTGTATCAATTGCTTTCGCCGAAATGATACGACGTAATTTAGCTCGTAATGCCGTATATCGGGCGCGATAACGAGCGAGGCGTGCATAATGCAGACTCTCTTTCTTATTATATTCACCGGGAATTTCCTTATCGCTGAACCGTTTCTTTCGATTATAACGTATATTAAACGAAACAGAACTTCTGAGATAGATCCAGTATGGTTTTTAGACTGTTAATTTCCAATATATCGTTGGTTATCTGAAAAATTTGCATTTTAATTCCCATCGAAATATATCGAGATTATTTATGGTAGGAATTGCCAGGGGGTATAATTACCGGCGATTTATAGAAACGAGATAATTTTAGTATAAAAAAGCCTTGGAAAAAACTAATGTCTTAGCGTGTTAATTACGTTTTTACTAGTATAATATATATATATATTTCCTCCAAGGGGGATTTGAAATAAACTTATATATTCTATGACAATTACAACAACTTCATTAGTGTAATATCTAAGAAATTGCAGCGACTGCGAAATGCGCACGGCTCCAAGAGAAAATGTCATAATACAATGGCAAATTTCACATTCATTTATGCATAAACGGTTGTGGCGACTAACGTGCGAAGCCAACTTTATAACAGGGAGGAATTTGTGTAATGAGATACTTTTTTTTTTCTCGTGTTGCATCTAATATTTCGATACTAGATTTTCGAAAAGACGCGTTGATTATGCATGCAAGTCGCATTTACACTATGTAAACGCTTTATATTTATATATCACGGCAACAGATTGATAAAAAAAATGTTGTAGAAACATTAGATATTTATGTGTTCTTGATAATGCAGAATGTTTTTTAGTCTTATCAAACTAAATATATTTCAAGCCGAATCTACTGTTGCAGCAGTTTTCCCAACTTAAATATTATTAGTTTTTCCAAATTCAACTATCGAATCGAACATTTATATTTAAATTTATGGCATATTTCTCGAATGAAAAATGCGCCTTCGAAACAATTCCTTTCAAGCCAACTCGCGCACAACTCGAACTGTATAACCCAGCAGACGGTGAAAATCGGGCGAAAGTGAGAGCAAAAAAATGATCGCTCCCCGAATCCCCCCCCTGCCCCTCTCACAACGCGCGTTATTGCTCTGCGAGTTATACAGAAAAAATTTTGCACGCGCGCTCGAGCTGCGAGAAAAGGCGTCGTCGCGAGTGCGCTTTTCTTTCCAGCTCGCGAGATTCACCGCGCCGCGCTCTCGTATTAGGGTATAGGGTTTGAAACAATGCATTAAAAGAGCACAAGAGAGAGGGTGAAGAAGGAAAATTTTTGCCCTCGTTTTTTTTTCATCCTTTCTTCATCGATATAATCCGGCCGATAACCTTTTAAACGAGGGGAGGGTTGCTTTCGCACGCGCATATATATATATATAACACAGTTACTTTTCGCTCTCATTGTCTCTTCGTGGCACTTACCTGTTCTTCTTCTTTACTGTTGCAGGGGACATCACGCAGAAAGGCTACGAGAAAAAACGGACGCGACTACTGCAGCAGTATGCGTCGAAACAGCTTGGTAAGTCCGACTAGATACTCTGTACACACTCTATTCTTTCTGTGTTGTACACACGCCAAAGGTTTTCTTTTCTCTCTATAACGTGGTTTTTCACACTGTATATATAAGACTGTTTGCTCTCGGTCTGGTTCATGGCTTTTGCAATTTTTTTGTATACCACTCGTTCCTTCATCTTACTCTTCTTCTTATTCTCTTTTTTTTTGTGTATATAATCTCTCTTCCGATCTGATACGAAGGTGCGAACTAGTTTGGTCGCGTGACGACTATAAGTACTGTTCTCCATGCGGTTCTGCGTCCGAGCAGCTGCAAACTGCGAAGCAACTAGTTTCTATAATAGCAACGTATAGCAAAAGTGGAAAATCCATTGCACTGAGCAAAAGAAAAGAGAATCGTATCGTTATCTGCCCAGGAAATGTCGGTTTGAAGTATTACTTTGTATTTTTTTTAATCGTTGTTAGATTTTTAGCAACTGCGGATTTTTTTATCACAAACATTATTGAAGAGTTAAGAATTTTCGTTGTCGAGTGCGCACCTAAATAGTGTAATTTCTATCACTTTGAAGTGACTAACATGATCCATGCAATATATATTGCAGTCGATGAATTCAATAACTAAATGCATAAATCAAATTTATTTTTAACTATACACATAATTACATTCATTTTGCGTAGGAAAACATCGATTATTGCGTATAATTTGTACATCTATTAATCGTACAATATATATTTTTCAGATCTAAATCAAACAGGTTGTAATTTAATTATCTCAAATACCAAGTGCAGATAATTTTTAATCCTTAATCTAAATACGTATCATTTATAATATACGTCTCTCTTCCATTATCAAAACGTGTATCGATAAATCACGAATTAACAGTACAATAAAATTTTCCATAAAAACAAAAATTATAATTTATTAAATACAATTTAGCTTAAGTAACTATGAATCATTTTTTTTTTATTTAACTCATAAATAATAAAACATTAGTCTTACAACACATTTTCTGTTTGTTTTCATTAACAATCTCGAGTGCTTTAATTACAAAGAATTCACATTAATATTAATTACCTATTAATTAATTCAATCAATAATAATCATTTATGCAGAAAATGCTCGGATCTCCTCAATATCTCGTAACATTAAACTAGATATCGATCGTTTAAAAAAAAAATCAACTATAAGGTGTTAGAAAACACGTAAGAAATGCAATAAGTCTTTAGAATCGCACACCTGCAGCGACTATAAAGGAAAACAGTGGCCTTACAAAGTTGTACATCATTAACATCATGCTCTGTCAATTATGTAAATGTGATTTTTCCAAATCCCAAGCCAGATACTTGAACAAAACACACATCGTAAAAAAATAAAACTCGTTATCATTCCAAAAATGCAGCCCTTGCAAAATGAAAAAATTCCTGCCGCGCAACAAACGACTATACAACACGATGATTAAGGGATCGTATAACCGCGATAATCGTGACGATACGCGGGTGCACATAACGACTCGAGATATCTCGTCTGGCTCACAGCTCAGCGCATATCGCGATGTTTATTGCGTACTGGCAAGCAGCTTCTCGCTGCCTGAGACGCATATAATAGAGCGGATAGCGCAATAAGAATGCAATTCGTGTAAAGGGCGTTTTATACTGGAAAAATCCTTCTCTTTGTTCGATTTCTCACGCATATTGATAATTCAACGGGAATAAATTCGATATCTCGCGGTCTTCTGTGGATCGATGTATAATAAAATTAAGAAAGTTTCGTTCGAGATCAATCGAATTTAAAAAGAAAACAACACGATATATTCGACAATCAATTATGACAATTACATATGTAGGTTAGGTCATATGTGTAGCTTATAAACATGTCGAGGTACACACAGCTTAAATCGAAAACCTTGCGAATCGCCGCCAGTCTGGAACATAAAAAGCAGTTGGTGCAGTATATACACACGCAGCATGATAATTGGAAGATTTATGCTCATAGCTTTTATGCAATGCTCTTTATCCTTGAAGAGCAACTTCTTTACATGGTATTGACAATTAAGCGAACAAATGGACTCGAAGCTCCGCATATATAGAACACACTCGCGCGCATTGCGGCACATACTTCTTTTTTTCTGCGAAATCTCCTTATCCTCGCACGCCGTGGCCACGCAGCATCATTATACAATCAACTAATTAAACATCGTGCATCTCTAATTACGATCGCGCGAGAATGCGCATGCATAGATGATATAGATAAATTATTTTTAGACGCGCGCCACATTGTTCGAGCAGTGTACGCGCGGGCAGGCAGGTAGCTATGAAAAATTTTTGTCTCTCCCGTTAACTATAGCAATTTATATGTTAACACTTAGCGTGTTTAAGAGACCGAAGTCTCGGCGCTCCGTCGCCGCCGCGGCCATTAATGCGTGTTTACTTTTTATTTGCTGCTTAGGAAATCAATGCCAGTTGCCCTGCTGCACATACAGATTTATTCTAATTCCTCCCGGTACTTGCAGTTGCTAATTCAGTCTTTAAGTTGGACGATTTGAATAACAATATAAGAGCGCGTTACTGCAGTTGTGTAACGATTTACTGCGGCTGTTTTAGCAGTAGGGAAGTACGCGCTCGAGTACGCGAATATTCATAGGAAAACGCGGGAAGTGCAACCGAATCTCTATATTATTTCTAAAAATCAATCAAGACTCATGTCCTGCACGCACTCATCTGAATAAAGCCCCTCTTCCTGGTCCAACGAAATCAAACGATCATCCGATACTCAAATGCGCAGTCCTCCTTAAGAAAAATTCCTTCCCTCTATAACGAAATAAAAAAAAAAGCAGCAGCGAGCCTCACGCGCTCACCGAAGCATCCCATAAGCACGCGCATATATGCAAGTCAGCTCTTCGGGCACGCGCATTTTTTTCCCCGCATAATATGCACGCGCGCGCTCCTTTTTTTTCTCCTCTTTCAGCTCTCCTCCTCGCAATGCCTTATATTCCGCGGTGTGTGCACCGCGTGTCGTAATCGATTCTCTCTCTCTCTCTATCTCTCTCTCTTTTTCTCGCTCGCGCGCATTATTACTACCACGTATGTCGCGTGCTGCATGGTCTCTTAGGACACTATATGGAGCTGGCGAAGGATATAGCGGTTGCGTAAATTTTTCCACGCGGCTGTGCGATTACGTTAGAGCCGTATAGGTCAGTTCTCTTCTTGCGCGCGCGTTCCGATTCACAGAGAGGAAGAATCTTCGCGGGAGACAATGTGCCGTGGATGATTCGATCTTGGGTGTATATATGTGTATATGTACGGGTTGGAAGAGGTTTCGAGGATACACGAAGGATAATATCTCGCGTGGATGTCGTTGCGGTGGTGGTATAGCGTTGTTGTCCCGTGCGTTATCGCTGCGCTGGGATGTGTCGGTTGCGGAATTGCGAGCGTGGATTTGATGATGGAATACTTGGAGATTTTCTTGCAGACTGGAATTGTGTATCTAAGGAGAAATGATGTGAAGCTTGTTTTGTCTATAGAAAAAAATGTTTTAATTCGGAGATTTACAAGAATTGTTTATTTGCTAAAATGTTTAAAAACTAGGTATCTGCATAATATTTAGTTTCATTTACGTTTTTATGCTGCGATGTTTCATGAAATTTATCGATAACGTATTATATATTCTCGAGATTTAACGACTTGAAGATAAAATAATCTTTTTTATCGTAAAAAAATATACATTCCTATAGTATGCCGTATTTTCAAATGCTCAATAATTATTGGCAGTATTTAAAGATTTTTTTTTCAAATCTGTAGGCAACGAGCAATAAAGAAAACTTTATGAATACAACGAACAATGGAAAATCAATAACATCTGCGTATTTCTGCAAGATGCATGAAATTCTTTCAACGAGAAAATAAGACTTTTTAGTATGTAATATTGAACGAAAACCTTTTCTCTTAATGCTTCGAAATGTCAAATATTCCAGACACGTTATCCGAGAACATGAAAATTCAAGTGAAAATGTCCATTCTGCTTCATCAAGAACAAACATATTTTTTGAATAAAGAAATCATACCGATAATTTAAATATATGCAACAAAGCTCATGTGCTTTAATCTTTTAAGTATACTAAAGCTTATAATTAAAATAAATATATAAATACTAATGGTACTCATTACTTTTTATGATTTCTGAAAAGTATAAAGTAACATCGAGGATATACAATCGTAAACATGTTTGTAATAACCGCGTAAATGTTCACATTTTGGAATTTATGATGTTTAAATATTACAAAATCGGCATAATGCACTCATTAGCAATGACTCGTTTTTTTTTCAATAAAAAAAGAAGGTTTTGGCCTCTAGAAATATGATTTGCCATATCCAGTAACGTATATAGTTATGCGACGAGTCACTGCATTTTTCACATTTTTAAAGCATTGATTATATGGAAGCATGTAAATAAGGACTGCGAAAGTAGGTGAATATGCGTTTTACATGACTGATTTTAATCTGATTTCCAGTAGGTAAATAATAATTGCGAGCGAGTGCAGTTTTCTCTTTTTTTTTAATACAGCTTCTACATATTTACTTCCGAAGTCAAGTAGATCGTTATTTTTGCTTTCTATATGCTCATCGAGAATTCAGTACAGAAAAGTCTTGAGTGCGACATACAAAATTTGAATACGCACGAGTACATTTTCACAATTTTGCATTCTCAATTGTGAAAATCTACATTTTTACGGTAAACAGGAATTCAGTAATATTTTTACACTTGTTTATCGATTGCGCAGTCCTCGTTCTTAGCTTAAGAGGGTAAGGGAGTTAAATGTATTTAAAATGCGTACATTCAGTAGCTCGAGCAAAAAATATGTTATTGTAGTGTATAATAATTGAAATCAACCTTCATAATCGCGACAAAAACGAACCTATTTCGTAGCAGGTATAATATAACCGTCACTGATTCTCACGATTTTATGCTCGTAAGAAACTTATGTACCTTTCGCAACCTACACTTCCTCGTCTTTTGTATTCAAACATACACTTGAAAAAAGGTGAAACTGGTATTTTAAAACGGTACGAAAATGTTACAACAGATACTGCAATGACCAAACTTTGTCACTTGTATTAAAAAATTTTGAGTTTGACTTTCAGTGTGCAGTGATATTTGAAACTGTAGCGAAAAGTGCATCGTTAATTTTAAATCGAATATAGGCTTTTTTAAAACTTCGTAATTTCAGATTTATGCACAGTGTGTGGCACACTTTACTATTTGTAAATAAAAAAGTCTACTGAAACTAGAATAATTATCAAAAGGTGTGAACAGGTAAAATTTTCTATTTTTTTATATATTTTTTTTTCATACCTGCAAGCATGCATTGTCGAACAAACAAACATATGCACTCAATCTGTTTCTCATATTGCATCGTTATTGCGTGCTTCTGTAAAAAGTACCAGACTGTAATTTTTGTAAAATATATAAAGCAAACTTGGTGATTACGTAGATTATGCTCTGTATCATGCACACCTACTCTTATAGTTGATATCAAAAGTTTTGTGAACCCTTTCTTTTTTTTTTCCATCATGCTTTGATTTATTCAGCTTGTTTTGGGTTACACTTGAGAGCATTGAAAGATTGGTTATGCCGAACGGTAAGACTACTTGTCATGTTATTCTTTTTCACTGTCCAAGGGAATAGCATAATGATTTATGCGCTTTGTGAAAAATATACTTTGTATCTCCTGTACCGATGACTATTCACTTTAGAAAATGGAAAATTCATCAAAAACGTCGCTCGGCCTATCTTTTTACATAATATATAGAAAAACCGTTAATTTCAATTGGTATGCTAATTCTCGGCTGTGTCATTGAATATAATGAATTTCGATATTTTTTTCAACTTTTTTTTGCATTAGTTTACTGTATAAGCTAATTTATACTTGTGCGATAGCGAATATATACGAATACCGTTAATTCTGCCGGGATACACTTTTTTAACACGCAACATGAATTTCTCAAAACAATGAACAAACAAAATTGAACAATGGTAAAGCATCTCGTTTTAGTTTTTCGCGATTCATTTTACAACAACACTCGCGGCTATCGATAGCTATATATGGAATACCAAAATAAACTTTGAAATCAGAACCGACGAAGTACTGGTGCATACCACTCACTAAACAACAAATCAAATTCTTTCATGCCCTGCAACAGCAGAAATTCGTAAATCCAATAGCGCGCGACGCAAACACATTGTCCACAGTCATTTAGCACATTTTCGCCATTCATCGACCATCGCTCATCGCTCCGCGCGCCGTCGCGTGCACAACAAAACAGCCCTGTAGAAAACACGCAGAGTCGCGGGGCGGCCTCGTCGCATCGCGCATGACTCTAAAAGTCCACTATACGCAATGGCAGAGATAATAATAACAATAATGACGACATACAAGTCGCATGTGCACGCGCTTATGCAGAAAAGCGTCGATGTTATATGGAAGCCATCTGGCATATCCTCTCCGGAGACTCTTTCCCCTCGTCGCGCGATGTGTACAAAAGAACGCGGAGAAAAGCGTCAGAGAGGCAGAGAGAGAAAGAGAGAGGCAATGAGTCGAGTTTTATCTCGTCTCTCAGCTCCGAGACATTGATGACCAGCTAGCACGTCACTGACGAACGGACGTCGGAGAAATATCCGCTTGTTTTATCGCGCAATCGCCGCTTTGGCTTCTTCCGCGGCACAGAGAAAGACGACGATGATTTCGACGGGCTTTATATATACGGAAGAGTCGAGTTGGATCTTTGTGCACTCTTCGCTCTCTCTCTCTCTCTCTCTCTCTCTCTCTCTCGCTCTCTATCTCGCTCTTTGCCTGTTATAGTGGAACAAAGTGGACTTTTGTTTAGCGAGCGATCCGTTGGGCAGGAACGAGAGACGATTGTAAAAATGCTTGAGTTTCTATTATGAGGCCTGTTAGGCTGCGATTTCTCCGCGGTTATAAAAAAAAAGTAAAGGCTTTGTTGGGATTTGCGGTGCTTTATGGTTTGCTCGGTGCGACAGATAAAAACGCGTAAAATCAATTTTTTTCGCGTTCGATCGATTACGGCTTATCTTTTTTATTTCTCTTTAAAATTTTAACTATGCCTTGCTGTGAAGGGCGTAGTTCCTGATCAAGTCGGTATTCCTAATCAGACATGAATTTTAAAGCTCTAATCCTAATTATACGAATAATTTTGCGAATAATTTAATATTATCGAAAAGTTGGGGTGATCAGAAATAGATTTTTTATACTAAATTTGACTTTTATTATTCTTTAGCATTTTGTAATTTAACCCATAAAAAATATTGAGTAATTCGCAGAAATTCGTAAAAACTAGTCAAGAAACCGTAATAGATCTGAAACTACGCCCTTCGGGATATTTATTATTTTTTTCTAGGTGGAATGACTAAGATTTTATTTTAGTAAAAAAATTTATTTGTTTACGTTTGATTCGTTTTTAATATCGTAATACAAGACTAATCGTTTTCAAATATCTATACACGAACCTATAATAAAGGCAAATTGCCTCTCTTGAAGCTAACATCGCACAAGTTGTATCTCTGAAACGCATTTTTAAAATTATATCCCCCTTTGAAAAGTTGCGTAGTTAACGATAACGAAGTAATTATATATACGCGGTCATAGGCGAATGTTTAATCAAACCCGATTCGTACCAATTTTCCGTGAATCAAGTCCGTGCTATAGGATAACAACAGATGATTATTGGTTCGAGTAACTGTTCTTCAATGTTTATTTAATTTTCCTAAGTATATATTATTTAACATTTTCTCTCGGGATGACGTTTACAAATAAATGACGTATTCTCGGATAAAAGGAGAAACAAAAGAACTGCATGATGAAAATAGAATACCTATTTGAAGATTGCATTAACCAATTAAATTTTTGCTACTGAACAAAATACTGAAACCGCGCGCGCACACATACGCACACATCTCAAAGACTAATTGCAGCTCGCATTTCAACAAACTAAGATATCACAGCGCGTTAATAACCGCCTAACCATACATCCTCACTCAATAACCTCTCAAACTCTAACAATTAACCGTCGCGGCGAAATCACGCAACACACAAACGATCCGCGTTTTCCACTATATATATATAATAAACTCCCAAGAGCAAATTAGCTGCGCGCACCTAAAGGAAAATCTAGAGTCATCCATCACTCACTCGTACACATACGCAAAGCAGCAGCACAAAGCACAAGAAATCGGACCTCGTTAAAATCACCACTGCTCCATCGCGCTCATATAGAAAATCGCGACGCTCGTGAATCGCCTCAATAAACGTCGGAGCATCGTTTCCTACGGCGCACTAACGAATCTGCACCCGTCTTGGCGTATGCAAAAACTTACACGCGGAGCGGCGAGAGCGACTTTTAAGGCCGATCTTACGCGAGTGCTTTATTGACCCACTGATATGTCGTTCCTTCTCTCGTCCCCTTCTCTCTATTTTATCGGTCTCGTAGAGTAATATTATTTAAGACTGTCGTTTTTAATTGACCTGAGAAAATGTGGTTGTAAAAATCGCGCGGTTTTGAAATACCGTGAAGTAGGGTATATATACAAAAAAAGGTGTTAACAATTACCGAGTTGACGCGTAATAATAACGGCCACAGAGAGACACAAAGTCGCACCATTTCGTTCCAGTGTTATTATTGCATGCTTTTTTCCGTCTCGCGAGAGAGCGCAAAAACACACCGGTTGGCGTTATCATGGCGTCGTAAGTCCGGCGTTAATAAAACAATCAATCCCCGAGCGAAATATATACACTGCGTGTGAAAGTAACAATGGAAAACGCGAGCGCGCGCCGCGTTGTTGTTTATCTTTAAAGACACAAACTCCCTATATATACACCTCCTTTCGTACCCACTTTTTTTCTCTCTACGGCAGCGTGTAAAATGGTGTAAGCGCTTTCAGTCAGACAGATATATTCCGGCCTGTATAATTAACTTTTTTACGAGGCACTTACACACGCGTTACAAGTTAGGCATCTTCTTTTCGAGGCGCGCGTATAGTAGTTGCGCAACCTTATGTATACGGAGAGTTTCAGTTTCTATTGATAGGCCGGTTAGAAGTGCTTTTAACCCCCTCGAATATACCCGCGAGTTCTCGAAAATAAACCGATAGGAATTTCTTCTTGAGAGAGAGAGAGAGAGATTTTTTTTCTGAAGCGGACTTAAACGTGTGAACTGAGATAAGTGCGATACACGCAATTTTCTGTGTCGGTTGCCAATGTAATTTATTGTTTTTTGATGGCGTCTTGTTATGTCCGGAGTATTGCAGCTTAATCATAACTCGATTTTTTTTTCACTCTGCGTACGAGGAATGAAATTGTCGTTTTTTTCGGGATAAACACGTGAATCACGTAGTAAAGAATTTTCTTGATAATAAATTTAATATGATTGGTAAGTCATACCGATTCCAAAGTATGAATATTTTAATGAATTGCTGTGTGTAATATGAAAAGTTGTCCAAATGCGTAAGAGGACGAGTTCGAGTTCGCATAATTTATTCGATTGGAATTCGCTTTAGTCACACTTCCATGACTAAAAGTTATGCAAAAAAAAAATTGTAATAGCTAAAAAAAGTATCTGATTCAATCGCAAAAAAAGATCTTCATCAAACTAAAGCCACAAGCAGAGCTCGGTGTAGCGTTTACAAAATCAATGTACCTCCAATCGATGGCGCATAACTCAAAATTTAAGTATCAACGTATCAGCCACACTCCAGTTGCATTCCATCGTAGAGACAGAGATAGATAGAGAGAGAAAGAGAGAGAGAGAGAGAGAGAGAATCCATCGCCTCGTCACGCCCGAACGAAATGCAATTGGAGTGTGACTGCGGAGCGTCGACACTTAAAATTTGAGTACTCAATAAAGTCGAGGGGCGATCCCGAATTCGAGATCATCGCGCGCGCGCGTCGCTGCTGCTGCCTGCCTATCAGTTTCCATTGTTCGAGGAATCGATTGTATCCGCGCGCGTGTACACGTGAGAGAACAAACGAGCTATTTGTCATGTCGAGCGCCTATAATCGCTCCCCGTGTGTATAATGTTGCAAATATTTTAATGCGCGACAAAGAGGAAAAAGTTTATGTGCGTTCAATGGAGGGAATTGCCGTACAAACTGAAGTTCGGTATTCTTAACACGGATTTTAATTGTGAAATGTGTGTTCGGCAAGGAAAGTTGTGTATACGTGGATGTCGATCTTATAAACCGATTAAGGTATTTAAAATAATCGAGTTATACAATTTAACAAGTGTGTATAATTTCTCGTTCTTATATATATATGTGCGAACTCTAGCTTTTCGTAGAATATAATATTTGCATTTCCTTTAATAGAACGTTATAATATTTTTTAAATACAAATTTCATTTATGTAACAAAAACGGTGTTTTATCAAACATACTTTATGTGCACGTGTAATATGTCGAAGTTTATGCTTATGCATTAAAATTCCAATCCCATCGATTAAACAAATCTTCAAATTCAAAATCCCTACAAATTACACAGAATAAAACCTATAATATTATACGAAAATAATTGTAAAATCTCTTTTCCGCTTTCCTTAAACCTCCGCTCTGCACACAAGGAATATGTTCGAACCCTTCTCCACCTCTACCATAATGCCGTACATACTTTCGCCGGTCACAGGCCGCGCGTCGCGTCGTCTCGCGCCTCGAAAACTACAGTTACAGTGCAGCAGTTCGGTAAAGTAAACCCAGCGGCCGCGCAATAAGCCACCCTTGACGTCCATACACACACACACACACACACACACACACACAC
>UELU01119570.1:0-25927 GCA_900490025.1 Megastigmus dorsalis | reverse complement strand
ATTATGATCATTCTATCATCTCCTAAAATTTCAAGTCAATTGGTTAATTTGTTAAAGAGAAAAGTTTGAAAAACCTTGTGGGTATTTCGATGTAGTAAGGGCGGGAAATTTAAATTTTTAGTGACTCCGACGTCCCCTTAAATATTAACATATTTATGTATAAATAATAAAAATCTTTGATCCAGATACTTTAAGGGGCTAGTCTAGTTTCACGGGCGGAAAATGGAGATGATTTTCCGGGACTCATACAAAAGAAATCATGCGGTCAAATATTTTAAAATTTTAAGGATATATTTAGATACTATTGACAAGTTAATTCACAAAATTTCATGAAAAAATATCGACTGTAAGCCGAGTTATACGCTCCGACGTCGAGTCATCCAAAAATGAAGTAGTAAATCGGTTGCAGTTGTAGAGGTCCTCAGAATGCCAGTATCTGAGAAATTTTTGTTTCACGTTAAACTAGATGTCTTTCCCCGTACCATGAATTAGGATCCTTTGAAAATATTGAAAAATATAAAAATGGCAGCGTTTTGAAAAAAAAAATTCAATTTTTCACAAAAAAAACTCGTTTTTTGCTCAGCAAATTTGTATTTTTTGAAATATCTAAAAGATCCTTGTTCATGGTATGTAAAAACATGTTACGAATATTCGTGCAAAATTTCAAATCTATTCGTTAATTTTTCTTTGAGCTAGAGCTGCAGCCGTTTTTGAAAATGCAGTTTTGAGAAAAACGCGTTCAAAGTTTTGACAATTGATTTTTCGGTTATAAAATTTAATTTTTCATACTTACAGTTTGGGAAATTGTTCTCCGAATAGTATACTATCGAAATAGGCAAAAAAAATCGATTTTTTGAAAGTGAAGAACTAGACTGGCCCCTTAAGTAACATAATACTTGGTATAAGTAACATAATACTTGGTATATCCAATGTTTAATTTGGCAATATAATCAATCTAATCAAGATAATTGGGAATAACCGTTTTTTTATTTAATCTTGATACTTTGCTGAAAGTCTATAATGCAATGAATTATTTTATTTGTTTTACAGGAATATGCTGATCAGCTCAATATACCATTCCTGGAAACATCGGCCAAAAACGCAATGAACGTCGAACAAGCGTTTATGACAATGGCCAATGAAATCAAAAGCAGAGTGGGCCCTCCGTCGAGCGCCAGTGATCAGACTAGTAAGGTTAAAATCGATTCAAGTTACAATGTGGAAACTACTGGTATTCAAGGCTCCAAAACAGGATGTTGCTGAAACATTTAAGGCTGCATCGTTCCCCTCGGGCACGAGTGAGCTTTTTACACTTTTCATTCGTTCCGAAAACAAAAGCAAAAAGAAGTTACGAGCATAAGAGAGGGACCGTTTGATCCATGAGACATTTACTTTCGAGGATTCAAAAGACTTGTGCATGAAATGCGGCAATTCCATTCTTCTCTTGTTTTTTTCTCTTTCTTTTTTTTTAAAGTAGCAGAATATATGTCGACTCGAATTTGTAAATTTTTGTGTAATTGATAAATTATTCATTTAATACCGGTAATGTTTTACTATTCATCGCGTTCCTAGGAACTCCAGCCATAACGAATTATTTTACACACTGTCTTTCCGATCAAATTATAGCTCGTCCCGCCAGGATTGATTGCAAACATCAGTTGGTTTCTTTTTTTATTAGCAGCTTAGCACAGCTTAAACTAACAGTCCTGAGCTGTCCGAATTTGCTCGTCGAATATAATATATAAGAGAGATAAAAGTGAAAGAGAAGAAAAGATAGAGTGTGTGCGTGTTGAATAACAAGAGTTTTACGAGTGTCTGGGGACTAAAATTTCGAGAAAAAAAAAGGGAATCGAGCTCTTAAACCTTACGTGAACAAGTATTATGTCATTAAATTGATGGACCATCGATTTGTTTACCAACAAGTGTGTAGAAAGATTTAACTTCATCCACTCAAATTTTTTTAAAACGTAAAAATAAAAACAAGAAATACTGATCGATCGGAGCGTATAATTCGTAACTTGGATAGAAAGTAAAAGAAAACGTAGCTCTCGATCGAAGACGCAAGGGTGCGGATAAGTTAGGGGCAATTCTAGTGTTAACAAATAAATGATAAGATTGTATAATCATAATAGAGAATGAATAAAAGAAAAAGGAAACTTTCATTTTGTAGCTTAAATGTTAACAACGTGTAAAGATGGACGACGAACAGACAAGATGCGGTTTGTGAGATACACATATCTCAAACTTAACTTTTTTTTTCTTGATTTTTTTTCTCTCGGCAACATAGTTCTTGCGGTTTTATGTTTGATACTCAATGATATCAAGCTCTTATGATGATTAAACGTTCATTGGGAACTTCGTTAACAATTAATGTTATACTAAAAGATAGATAAAAGAATATTTCAGATTCGCTCGCTGACTGTCGCTCGATCGTTCTCTTACATTGGTATTGTAATAATGTAACGTCAATAAATCACGTGATCGGGCTTATTATTTTCTTGAATGCACACGCAAGTTTATCTGCAATTTATATTTATAGACTAAATTATTCATTCTTTCTTAAGCAAAATTACGCATACTTATAGAAATTTAACGATTATGTACGTTTTCAACAACATTTTTCAATTTGAAGTATATTAAATCTTGAAAAAATATTAATTCTGTTATCTATGTAATTACTAGTTCTCCATGTTAATTTACATAAGAGTATAAGAAGGTACGTATAAATGATTTTCAGTTTTTTATAATAAAACAAATTCGACATTTAGTACATTAATTAAGCTTCATGTAGCTATGTAAAAAAAAAATAATGAATAAAATCGGAAACATCTTTTCAAATGTTTTCTATGCATATTAATTTTGATATATCTCTTATTTATGTGAATAAATAATTTTCAATTTACAATGTTACACACACTTATTACAATAGTTCATTTTCAAAATTTATTTCTTCATAACAGGTAATCAAGGTTTTAAAATTTTTTTACTTAATTAAATATTTAAAAACATTGTTTTCGTAGGAATACCTATCTTGAAACCGCCTTAATGATTTAGAGTTTGAATTTTTAAGACGTGATTGCAGTCTAGTTTGTGGGCTTTTTCCTTCGCTGGTGCTGCAAATTTTATCAAAAAATTATATGAACAATAAAGGCATTGTTAATAAAAAAGTAATTATTTACAAATTTAACTTATTTCTTTATCCTTGGTTCTATCTTTGAATACAATAATTTCTAAGTATGTTATTTTATGTGTGTGTATATATATATTAAAAATAAAATTTTAAATCGAATTGAAAATGGAAAAACCTAAAATTTAAATATGTAGCTTATAAATACGTTATAAGCTCATAAAACAAGAAAAATCTTTGTCCTACTTAGATTAGTTTCAAATGTATAAAGCAATGGAAACAAAGTTGTATAAGCATTTGTGTGTGCGGCATATTGCATGCAATATAGCATCCTATTAGTTACTATAGCAACAAGGTAAGAGAAACACTTTGGTTTAAAGTAAAACCTAGTCTTAACAAGAAACTACTGCTGTACTATTCAACGTCAGTTCGAACCAAGTTTGATTGCTCCACAAGTTTTAATAAACGAGGTTTTTCGCGCAATGAATAGATACACCATTGCTGGAAAAATAGGCGAAGGTGCACATGGCTTGGTTCTAAAAGCTTTCGACAATACAAGTATTGTGCCCAGGCCTGTGGCCTTGAAAAGAATATTGTTAAAAAGAATCGAGGATGGTATATCGATATCTGTGATACGCGAGGTGAAAACTTTGCAGCGACTGAAGCATCCATACGTAAGGAACAGTTAAACGATTTAATTGTTTTCTCAATTACCTGTGCTAATTGTTACGTAAACAACACATTATCAAAGTGAAATAATTGTGATGAGTTTTCGGAAAAGTTATAATTTTTTTTTTCGAAATTATGATCTATAAGGGCTGATAAATTTTTGATAAGTGATTTTATCAAAATAGTAAAATTATTTGAGATTTCGCATTTTGAATCTACTGGACAATAAAATATTGGAGAAATGAAATATTTTGTTTTTAATTTTGAAAATCATTTTTATCATCATCTGTGCAATGTCGTTAATTTTTTAATACTTTTATACCATTTTATACATTTTTGCGATAAAAGGAATTTAATTGATTAGTATTGACTTCAACATTCCTAGTTGAAACTAGCATATTACGCATAGGATAATTGTTTTATGCGTCAAGTATAGTAAGCGAGATGCATCAAAACTTTGAAGCCGGTTATCGATAATTTTTCGTGCATCTTTTTAGATCGTTGAACTACTGGATGCATTTCCTGCTGGTCTGGAGTTCGTTATGGTTTTTGAATATATGCCCTCAGGGCTTTGGGAACTTTTGAAAGACTATGATAAGCCGTTGAAAGATTCACAAATAAAGACATATATGAGGATGCTTTTGGAGGGTATAGCATACATGCACGCGAATAATATTATGCACAGAGTAGGTGTTTCTTTCATACTCTGAAATACCTATCGTTGTACCTTTAATTGATTATATAATTATTTAATTTTTTAATAATAATTGAGTTAAATTATGACTTAGACGATTTAAAATTTGTGTTATACTATACAAGAAAAAGGTATAGGATATATACATTGCGTCATATTTACATTGATTTTAGGACCTAAAGCCAGCTAACTTATTAATTCGTGATGATGGTATTTTAACAATCGCTGACTTCGGATTAGGCAGATTAATGTGGGAGGACATAAGTCGTCCGTACTCGCACCAAGTGGCTACGAGATGGTACCGAGCACCAGAACTGCTCTATGGAGCGAAATTTTATACCGCAGCAATTGACATGTGGGCAGTGGGTTGCATTTTTGGCGAGATGTTGAATAATTCCCCTCTTTTTCCTGTTAGTTCATTTTATGAGATTTATTCTTATAGTGTTTTATACTCTTACATACTTTAGGGCATTGCGAAAATTTGCATTATTTAATTTTTTACAAGCTTTTTGCTTTAACAATTCAATATCAACGTTATTTTGTTTATTCAATTAAAATTTGCAAAATTTGCATTATTTAATTTTTACAAGCTTTTTGCTTTAACAATTCAATATCAACAAAACTTTGCCTTAAAAATTAGTTAAACATTTATAATTTATAAATACGTTTAAAAATTTGATAATAATACTGGTTAAATTCATTCATTTTGCCGAAAAATTTTTCTAAATAATTAAATAGCTTAATAATAATTGATTCTGATTAACTTGCAGGGAGATAGCGATATTGAGCAATTAGCAATAGTACTAGGATATCTCGGCTCTCCCACAGCCGAGTCGTGGCCAGAATTGAGCTCTTTACCTGATTACAATAAAATCACCTTTCCTTATCATAAGGGAGTGCTGTGGGAGCGAATCGTGCCTGATGCCCAAGCAGAAGCAGTAGATCTCTTAAGGTCTATCTTGATATATGACTCATCGAAGCGATTGACGGCAGAAGAGGTACACACATATTTTACGATAAAAAAAACTGTTGACATTCTTTTTATGGAAATCGATTAATTGCTTTACTTGAATTTTATCAGGCTCTTCGTCATGATTACTTTCATACCAAACCGTATCCATGTTTAAAAACCGAATTAATAAAGCCATCAAACGAGCATCGAACTCGCCTTAAACCAAAAGAAGTGGAAATACATACTAAACCAACGGTTTTATTTAAAAATTTATTGTACTTTATATGATTCTTTTTTAAGAATTGATTGTATATACATTTGTACATAATATCGCTTTTATATACGATTATAAATAAAACTTACTTTATATTGTTTGGCATTATAAGTATACATATATTTTGTTTTACAAACATAATGAGTTATATTTTCATGATAATATTTTAAAGAAACTTATCTTACAATAATGTTAATTGAACTTTGTTGAATTCTCATCGAGTTTTACCTCATGAAGTAACTACTTACAAACGAAACTAAAATCTATAGCAGCTGACGTCACGTCATATTTTTTGGTAGAAGATTATTGTTTATAAAATAAATAATAGCTATCATTCTATTATAATTTGATATTTAGAGTAAAAAGATAAGAGGAGCAAGTAAAAAGGAAAGTAGCAAGTAAAAAGGAATGCAGCAAGTTAATGGGGTTACTGCGCATAGGAGAAAAGTAGCGCGGCAACTGTTATTCGATTCGAATAACGCACGTGCACGCGCGAGAATAGTCCTCTAGCGCCCCCAATCGGTCATTTATCCATAGGCGCTACTTGTCTACTTTTCCATTCGGCGAGATTTTTCTCGAAGTTTCTATATACTTTCCGTCATAGCGGAAGATCGCTTATTCGCTTTCCAGAAAGTTACGTGCTGCGAGCACGCGCGTTTTGCGGTCTTGCACTCTTGCCTTATTCTGCGCTGCTCTCTCTCTCTCTCTCTCTATACTTACTTATGCTCGCCACTGTTGTCTAAGTTAGCTCGCCGCGTAAAGCTAGGAACACAGTCGGAAAGAGACGTTCTATGCAGTGTGCACGCCGTGTGCGAACTGGCATTTTTTGTGCTCAAATTTGAGTGATTCGTGAATTTTCTTGCCCCTTTCTCACGCTCGTTGGCACAAGTAGTCTAATTAATTGTTTGAGGTATTTTAACCAAAGACTTTTGGGAGGTGGATAAGATTTGTAGGAGCTAGGGGTTTCGTTAGGCATCGATATTGATTCTGTACCGCTCTGAAGTATCAGCACTAGAATAATCAGATTCTCTACTATAGCTGCCCTTCACCTACGTCTACACTTCTGCTTTTGTAAGTAGCGTTTGATTGACCCGATATTTTCTTAAAAAGCGCTTGAGCGCTGCATTGTAACGATACTTACCGATTCTGCGTGATGAATTTATAATTTTTCTCATTCTGTACTTGAATAACTCGTCAGGTTTATTTCTATGTGCATGCAAAAGCATGTGCATGTCATTGAACTGCTCTTGATTTAAAGACATCTTTGAACTTATGACAGATTACAAATAAAATTTTTATGTTTTTTGGTTCAACAGTGTTTGCATTTTAGTGAATTGGAAATATGGCCAAGTGGGGTGAAGGAGATCCACGATGGATTGTTGAGGAAAGGCCAGATGCGACAAACGTTAATAACTGGCACTGGTAAGATTTTTTTAAGTGCTTAGCTTTGATACGTGTATTATATTACAAAGTCTTAAAGTTGTACTTAAAGGGTGTCCACATGATTGGAATAAAAAGTAGAGTCTAGGTGCAATGTACAAAATCTACATGATTATTCAGAACATTAAAAGACCTATTTAAAAAAAAAATTTAGCCCCCTTACTTGAAGGTAAAATTGATAATATATTAATTGAAAAGCAGGGTTTTCTATACTTGTCTGTTTCTACTTCCATGTATTAAACATAGAGAATAATCAATTCGACTTTATTTTTTATTATATTTTTCCATTCAAGTAAAGGAGTTTAACGTTTTTTTAAATTAAATGTTTTTTTTTATACTTTAATTGGCAGTGCAAGTTTCGTATGTTGCCTTTATATTTTTATTAAAGGCAGGTATGGACCTACTCTTTTATATTATAATATATTGATAAGTCAAGTAAGAGTAGATTTTATAAACTAGAATAAAGCTCTGTCAAAAAAAAATTATGATTCGTAAGTTACATTCATGTAAAGTTTAAAATAAATGTATTCAATGAATTTACAAATTTACCAGAAATTTGCAAAGACTCTTAAAATGTTCTACCTACATAAATTTCTTACTATTATTGCTATTTTTAATTGTATTCTAATTTTTAAATGTACAAAATTATTTGAGCAGTGTCATTCCTTATGACAAAGATTAAAATCTTTACTTCTATATCAAATCCTTGAATCACAAATCTACGTCTTATTTTAAATTGTAAATATATTTATTAATACGACTGAATTATTATAAATATAAATATTATTTCAGGACAGAAAAAAATGCATGTGCTTGGTCACAAGAAAAACTCAAGGAATTGTTCACAGACGCTGTTATTGAAGGAGATGGATGTACTTAAAACGATTTGCTATACATTTCTTTTTATAACAAAATAATAGATTTCTTAGTTTTTTTTTATAAAAATGAATACATATTTTGTCTTAATTTCAGTCAAATGTAAAATAACAGAACTAGAAAAATGTGAAGGAGAAGCGGTAGCTAATAATAGGAAAGGAAAATTAATCTTTTTCTATGAATGGAACATTATTTTAAAATGGAGTTGTCCTACTGAAAATAAAAAAAAGATAATTGAAGGGAAAATCAATATTCCTAACCTTTCTGAAGAAAATGATATTTCTGAAGTAGATGTAAGTATCATATATAATTTAATAGATTTATTTTTATACTATACATAAAATTTATAAATTTTTATATAACTTACATTTTTATACTTCTCTTCAGATTGAAATTACACTTAAAGATAGTACAGATGAAGGTGAACAAATCAAACACTTGTTACATACAAAAGGAAAGGCGGCAATTAGAGAAATATTGAAACAATATGTATCAGGTTTAAAGGAAGGTAAATATTTGTGAATTTTTCATATAGTAGTATGATTTTTATTAATGTATTATTAAACTTTGCCTTGGTTATTTGCAATTTTAGAATTTGCAAAGGGAATGATTCTTCCAAAGAAAGATTCTATGAAAGAGAAAATTACCAACATAACATCTGGATTTAATATAAAAGTATGTACAAAAATTTTTAAATTTTAATTTCTTACAGTTTTTCTTTTTAAGCTATTACTTTATCAGCTATTTGTTAAATTTACAGATGCAAATGAATGCGACATACAATGCATCAAATAACAATCAAGCAGGCTGTAAAATAACAACAACAACTGTGAAACAACAGCAGAAATTCATGTGTAGAGCAAATGACTTTTATAACGTCATGACAACACCTGAGGTTAGTAACAATATCTAGCAAATCATTATTAAAATTTTGTTTATTAAAGAAATAATGAATAATATTAACAAGTATTTATTAAATTATGCTTAGATGGTAATGGCGTTTACCAAAGGTGCAGTAAAATTGGAAGCCAAAAAAGAGGGCAAATTCGAATTGTTTGGTGGAAACATTTTAGGAGAATTTGTTGAACTCTCACCAACAAAAATAGTACAAAAGTGGAGATGTAAATCATGGCCATCAGGACATTATAGCGAAGTAGTTTTTAATATAGCTGAAAAAAGTGATCATACCGAAGTTAATATTTTACAAACTGGAGTTCCTGTAAGGTAATCGCAATCTTAACTTACTTGATTAAAAAAAAGTATTTTTTTTTATAACTATTAATTTATTTTTCGTAATATTTATTTGAATATACTCTTTGTGATGATCTATTTTTATGAAAATCAGTTTATTATTTTTATATAAAAAGCTTTCAAGTACAATATCAGACCAAATACTAATTATTTTGAGATTCACTGTGTCCATAAAAATTAACGATTGATTATAGTAAAAGATCAGTGTGCAATAGTAATAACCAACAATCAGATAGAATATTGCTTTTTATCATGCTATCATTTATTTATCCCTATCAATTTACTGTTCTGATAAAATCTAAATCCCTTTTCCCTAGTAAGTCAATTCTTCAAATTTAATAATAATTCAGTTTATATTTAACAATTACATAAAATTTTCATATAAAGCCTATGTTTGTGTCTTAGAAATCATTATTTTGTAGATTTTTTTTTAAGAAATGTCATGCAGACCGTGCAGATTTTAGAATTATGAAAAAGATTGTACAGATAATGTAAATATCAATCTGGAGACACTTTCTATCTTTTTCAACGAATGTGCCCCTAGATTGAAAATTGCGTTTATTCAAAAATTCACGAAATAAAATGAGGATCTGTAACGTCGGTAAGAGAGAACTCGTACATCTCTTTAGTAAAATATAGGAAGTATTTTGAACAATAATGATGGTTTTAACTCTGATTACAATTTAGTATTGAACCTGTCACTATGTTTTCAGAGTATTTTTAATAAAAAATAGGACTATATGCTTTAAAATTTTTTTACTAGAAAATAATTTATTTTTGAAAGAAATTGTTAATTTTATTGTTTTAATTCTAATATTAATGTAAATCACATTTAGTTTGAATTTCAAATGATTAACAAACAAGTGACTTATGTATCATGATATGTTACAGCGAAGAGGACTCAACGAAAGAGAACTGGGATCGCTATTACTGGGACGCCATCAAGAGAACTTTCGGTTTCGGCTACTTCATGTGATTCTCCATCGTGACTCTTCCTTTCATTTTACGTAAACTTAAGCGCGCGTGTAATCGTTACGCGCGACGCCACCACTGCCCTCGTCGTGCGGGGCTTTTGCTACGTAGGTATTATAAATATTTATTGATAAGTAGATGAAAATCCTATGGCGATGCCCGTAAGATCTCATGGAACGAGACACGACGACATTCAATAGGATCGCGACGCTATTTGCAGTCCAGCCACTCTTGACGCGGGTTTCGTAAGAAGTTTTCTGGAAGTCGCGATTTTCGAAAAACAAAAAGAGAAAATACAGAAAAACTGTACAACACAACCGTCGATTAGGAGTTCAATGAAATAATGTACATTTCTAATTACGGCGTTAATGACGTACGTAATAAGTAAAATTATTAGTATCAGACATGTTTTAAACGTCTTTAAAGAGTTTTTTTTACTCGTTAATAAACTTTATGCTTAATCAACACGGACAATGAAGAGCTGTTTTTTTTTAGCAAAACTTTAGGTTCAATTTGTATGTTATTTAAAAGTTTTATACAACAGTGTTTATAAAGCAAAAATAAATTACAAAGAGTATGAAAATAGGCGTTTTATTTAAATATCCCATTCTGTTACAAAAAAATATTGTACTTATGCAGTGTATATAATTTCTATATGCTTTACAATAAAGTTAATTTCGTAGAATATAAATGTATTTGTAATTTTTGTAAAATGGATCAAGCAAACGAATTAAAAGTTATTTTATAAAAACAAATGATGACAGTATTATTATGGAGACGATAAAATTATTACTGTTAAATGTTTTAAAAAGTTTATTTTTGTGCAAAAAATGTACAGCATATGATTTCAAGTTTTAATGTATTACTAAAATTCACATTTATACGTTTTCCATTTACCAGATTGTTTTACATAACATGTACAGTAATAAAATGTTTCAAAACATTTTACTATTAATATTGAAAGTCTCTTTGCATTATACATGCAGTAGTGCATGCAGTCTATAATAATAACTTGAAAGCATAAGTACTTCGAATTTACTGATTTGAAAGTCACTACAGTGTGCCAGCACAATACTGTATTCAATATGATGCCAAAAGAGGACTGAATCTTTACAACTTGAAATATATTATTATTTTAAATTACCAACAAGGTTTCGATTTAATAAAATCTTAAATATGATAATATTTAAATCAAATTTAAATTATTAATAAGAATTTGATCGTTAAAACTGATTTTTATCAGAAACCATTAGAAGAAATGCTAAATCATTTTAAGTTGGATTATTTATATTTTTTAATAGTTTATTTGAATAATCGTTAATCGTCGACTAAAAACCTTTCACAAGTTTAAATTACAACTACGCGTTGTCAAATACAATTAACCAGTCTGTAAAAGAACAAAGAATACAGACTACAAATCTCAAATTTAATTCTCAGCACAACGTAAAGGAGAGTCAGTAAAAAAGAAAATAGATCGCCGAGTGGTGTTTGCACAGTTTAGTGGGTCACTTTCATGCGGGTCTCTCAGCGGGAGTAGAAAAAAAAATCATAAAACTAACATAGGTATTATGAATTAACAACAACTTTATATTTTCAATAAAGTTTTACTACTGTTCTAGATAGAAACTGTAATTTTGTAAAAATATAATCTTTTTATAAAATTAATACCACTAAATTTTTATCTTAAATGTTAAAAATGCTATCAGTATTTAAAAAAATTTTCATGAGAATTCAGATTTTTGATAATAAGAAAAGAATGGCGAATGGTGCCGTAATGTTACAAGTCAAAATGTAGATGATGATAAGACCTTCAAAATACATACATTTGGAATTAAAAGATTATTCATTATTATTTTGTACTGTAAAAAGCAAGAAAAACAAAGATACACACACCCACACGCACGGGAAAAAATCAATTAACGGTTTTGAAAAAAAAATTTCACCAATCTTCCTCTAGATATTACGAAGCTAAACGTGTTCACGAGATAGAATCTTTTCCAAATTGAAATTTCAAATAGATCCTTTTCTTACTGAGCGGTGAACACATAAACTATCAGATCCTAATTTTATTTCTTGTAAATTTACTGAAAGGCGATAGTTTTTCTCTAACGTCAGCAAAAATTATTAATATTTAAAAATTCATTTCAAAATACACTTTTATAAAAGATTAATGAAAAGTATTTGATAAACAATTATTTTTTACATGCAAATATTATAAATTCTTTTCATAAATACATTTAGTTAACGCCTTTGATAGAAAGTAAACTTAGTTCTATAACAATAATAAACATAACATAATACTAGTAATAGTTATATTGACTTTCATAAAATCCTTTCATAAATTAAATTAATCGACTTCGTATTTTGGCTTGTCCCGATAGCATTCATTCGCTAATGCTACTCTTTTGTAATTATTTTACAATTCTGCGAAGGGTAAGATATGTAGTATCGTAGATATAAATGCGGTAAAGAGTATAATTAGTATTTTTCCAGCCGACTATAAGCGATCTAGGCCTCTCGGCGTTGATCTGTGGACATATACGTTTATATATGTGTGTGTGTGTGTGTGTGCGTGTGTAGGCATATGCGCCCCGCGACGTTACGCAGTTCTCGTTAAATCCCCCGTGACATGTAGCCTCCCCGTCCGCAACAATGGGACAAGCGAGCGGGAAAGGCCAGATGAGGCATACATATACGCGTGTGGATGGCTGAGAGAAATAAGATCTCCTGCTGTGCCAAAGTGAGCCAAGCACGAGCCGACAAATGCAATCAAATGCGTTTTATTCAGTAACTATTCAGGATGTACAGTTTGTTTCGGAAATTTAATATTTTTCTGGCTTAATCGATTTATGACACTTTTGCTTTTTAGCTTTGTGCTTGGGATCTGTGATTTCTGATTCGTGATGCATTTAATATTTTCCTTTATTATTTAATCATGAGTTATAGGTAAATAATTTTATGATACCTATACCTTTTAACAACTTATCATAAATATATTAATTAATCTCGAAAATTGCTATACACTATTGATTTTTACGTATTGTTTTATCACAAGTGTAATATGGCGAATGTCCCAATTTTTGCACCCCTTAAGCAGATGAAAGTACCGATTTCTGTTATCTTTTTTATTGATTAATGTGGGAAAACCGCAGAGAATCGAATATTCCATATCGTTTTCTAGTTCGCTCTTACAACATTTACAAATGGTTGCAGTTGTTAAGTTTTTATCATCATACGAGAGAATATATTAAAGGCGCACTACCTTATTTAGCTTTGTGATCTTGAAAATTTTTTTCTCCAAAAGGGTATAGAAGAACATTTTTTAAGAATTTTTACATAATAATCAGCGTTTTTTTCATGTATGTATAGTACAGAACTGAATGGAATAATTTTTTTTTTATTTTCTTTTTTAATTAGAGTTCTTGTATATAGCGTTGGCAGCTTTTTGCCCCAAACAAAAGGTATCCGAACTTCGAGCGACCGGGAAATGTTACGAAGACGAAGGGACATCGCCAAGTGCCACCAATTGTTCAGCATTGCAAATGCCAGTCCACTGCAGTAGCGTCTCGTTGAACATCCGACGGAGTCTAGGAATTTATAGAAGTTCCAGGCGACACCACCCCCGGCGCGCTTCTTTTTCTTCTTTGACGAGTGGGAGAGATCCCCAGTAGCCCTAGACCCACTCAACCCACCTGAAATGGGAAAACCCAAAGCGAGTAGGAAACAATCGAGCCCCGGACCCACCTGAAATGGGAAAACGTATAGCGAAGAAATGGAATAATTGAGACCCTGACGCATCTGCAATGGGAGAGGCCATATCCGAGAATCGAAATAATTGAATCGCGGACTCAACTGAAATGGGAAAACCTATAGGAAAATGAAATGAAATAGAAAAACCGCAGACTCATCTGAAATGAGAAAATATATTGTCGCAACGTATGCGTAGCTATGCCGCATCCTCATTCAGAGTGGACCGCCACCCAACGAAGTTTGTGTTTCACTCGGTAACTTACAATAAATCCCGTGCAATCTTTCATTAAATCGAACTTTTAAATTTTTATCAAATTGTCTTTTGAGAAAATTATCCTTTGTATTTTTATATTTTACATTATTTTAGATAGAATCTTTATTTTAAAAATGTTTCTGTGTGTATGTGTGTGAATGGACTACTTTATGCTCCATAAGATGGTTTGCCTCAACATACACACATATATATATCGTTAAAAATTAATGTTTTTTAAAAAAATTTTATGGAAATAGGTGGATGTTTACAGGACTTTTTTTATCAAATTTATAATCTATCAATATAAAATAGATATTTGCACAATATTTAACATATGGTAACGTCAAATTACTTCAGAAAAGATTAAGAGTTTTTTTGTTTGACGCATTTCTAATGTTTCCAATGACAATCATTTAAAAAACCTGTAAAATATATAAAGATATATTATATTTTAAATATATACTGTACATATAGGAACGATAAATTAATTTGGAGGAAACCAATGAACTGGCAGCGGTTTTTTAATCGTAAGATATACTGTAATAGTATGGTAATCAGACTATTTTTACGATACTGTAGTATTGCACAAAACAATTTTAAATAATTTCAGCTATAATTTTTAATTTATTTCCATCCGCCAATTTGTATTCCCAATTCTAATAAACTTTCATATAAAATATTACAAATAATGAGGGCACAACGCAACTGTAACTGTAATGAGTAAAAGCATACGCGAGCAGTACTTTCGTTCATAAAAAACTTATTTAGTGCATTTTTTTTCGAAATTATTCGCTACTACGACTCATGAAATAGTGAAAGCAAAAATGTTTTACCAAGAACCAATATAGCAACCTACAAAGCCGAGGGTATATGATTCTTTTATAGAAAAAAGTATAAAATACTTGACCGGAATGTCTTACCTATTTTTAAGACCTTATCCCATGGCTTCCACGGGTGTATTAGAAGAAATTGGATATAATTTTGAGAGCCCAAAGTTGAAGATAGGCCAAATTTAGTAGCTATTAGAAGATATTAAACGTGCAATCTTTTATTTACGACGCTGATGTTGCGTCGAATCGAAATTCTTGTGCTATAGGAAAATCTTTCAAGTCTTGCTCGACATTATCACTATTTTCCATTGCTTTCGTTATTATATTGTCTTTACAAAATACCATAATTCCGTTTCGATCACTACATCGTTACATTTATAATCACATATTCCGATCTTATATAATTATTTTGTACATTACAATTAATTTGTTGATAATAATCGATCGTGTATTATTGCGACAATAAACAATGAACTGGCTTTCATAAACGGAGCTTTTGAAATAACATTGTGCTATCGAATTAATTCATTCCAACGAAACCGATCATACGATTATAACAATAATTACACAGCTGCCAAATATCCGTATAAATCCAATAAACAATAGTTTGTTCCGCAGGAAACATTCATTCCTGGTTTTCGAAACAAAGTGTATGCACGAAGCGCTTCTATTCCCGGGGCGATCGAGTCTGTCGCGCATTTGCAAACTCGTCTTCGGTGGCTTCTCACCTCGTCGGCAAGAGGCGCAAAGGCAATAAGAAACAATCTATTTTTCGCGTTCGGCAGCCAACAGATGCGGCGCAACTCGATTGGGGGCGGCCGACACTTCCGGGCCGCTCTCTCTCTCTCTCTCTCTCTCTCTCTCAACAACTCGTCGCAATCGATATATAAGCCACATGCGCTTCCGTGCACGCTCTTAATTCCTCGGTGGCAAGTCGGCGCTTCAACTTTTTCCCTCCTCTCTCTCTTCCCTCCTATATTGCCCCGCACAAATCTCCGCTCCGATGTGCGATTGACCGATGCGTGTGAATGTCTTGTCTCTCTCCACAGCTCTTATATAGATTTTCCTCGCAGTTTCCTCTTCCTTTTCTTCTCTCCTTATTCTTCTTTAGATTCTTTTTCCTCACTTTCACCGGATCTCTCTCGTAAGTCTCTCTCGCTTCCCTCCCCTCGTTGTCTCTGTCCCTCGGACTTGGCGCTCATGCCGCGTCGGTCGTCGCGGTCTCTTCTCGCTTTTTGCCTTTAACACTTTTCCTTCGGCTTTGTTTTCTTTTACCTATACACACCCTTTTTCCTCGCAGACCTTTCCGACCCCTGGTATATATATGTGTGTGTGCTGGACTCCGCGAGCGCAAGCTCTTCGTGTTCGGCGGTGAAAAGAAAACCGGTGTGCGCGAGAATTGTATAAAGTAGCTGCACGACAGTTTTTTTGTTTTTCTTATTTTTTTTTTTTTTTCGAGGCTCGGACTCCTGCAGGGGGATTCTCGCGCGCCCGATCCACCATCCGCTTTATTTGTGGAGCGTATTTTTGCTGGTTACGTGTGCGGTGCACGGCTGGAATAAATAAATAAGGCCGGGGATTTTTAGGTTCGGGACAATTTTATGCAGATTCTCCTGGTTTTCTTTAGAATGACGCGTAGATTAGCATAATGCGGCTTGCAACATTGTTTGGAGCATAGAAAGGAGTTTGACTTAAAATATTCCTTAGAAAGATTGTGTGTGCGCGCGCGTGGATTATCATGCTCGACAATTTTTCCAGAAAAACCGAGGCAAGATGCGAGACTTCAAACGTTTTAACGCTAAGCTCGTTTTTATGCACTTGATTACTTTTTCCGGAAAATATGTGAAAAGAGAAAATTTCTCTTTTTGAATCGAGAGATCGAATATATGTATACAGTTATGTGGCAATGAAGCTAGAACACAGAATGAATATATGATTTTGAAAAATACAATCGAAATCTTTACAGAGCAACAATTTATTTTGATATATGCGCTGTATGTAACCAATTGTTTAATAAGAATGTCGCGCGACAGTATATATCTTTGTCGTATCGCTTGTTCTGTTTTCCTCTCCCCTCGCTATCATTTCGGTCAGCCATCTTCGCCGTCTTGTTTACGTACTTTTGCTCGCTATATAGGTACTCGAGGATCTCCTCTATTTCACTTTCTGATTCATCGTGTGTTTATAGCTGCGGGGAGGCTTCTCGCTCTCTCCTTTTCTCTTAACCGCACGAATCTCGGCCATTATAAGATTCCTACATGTGTCATCGAGTTTATTCTATTGTTTTCAATCCCGCATCCAAAGCTTTTCTCCCTTCTCTAATTCGCCATAATTACAAAAGTTATCCAACAAATTTCCCCATATTTAACGTCGAATCGTCGGTCTTTTAAATTATCGCGTGTTTTACATAGATCGAGTCGCATTATATCCATGCCAGTACCTAATCTACAATACAGTGAATTTGAGCTGTAGGAGAGAACGAGCCGCGTATAAACTCAGCACACATAAACATTCAATCGCGCTTAACTCGCAGACCATAAAATTTCCGTAACAAAGCCCGAAGAATTTCCAACCAAAGCTCCAAGATTGAAGTCTTCGCGACGAAAGAAAAAAAAAAGAAAAAAAAAAACACGAGTGAGAAAGGTAACTATTCTGGTTTATACGGGGGGAAGTGAACAAACCCCCTCGACCTCAATATGACGGGCACAGCATTTTCAGGCCATTTCGCGGTGCTTTTTACGGTCCCGCAGCGGCGCGCCACACACACGCACACGCGCACAGACATCCCATTCGAGCAACCTCCACCATGCACTTGTGCAGCCTCGTACTCTTCTCTCGTTCGCGCGTCCGTCAAGGCTGTAACAGTTTTATTTAGCATATATATATACAACCCATATAAGAGCATTTCTCTGTCGACGTCCGGTGCAGCCCCGACGACATCCTGCTTTGCTCTACATATATAAATTATACTATACGCGCCCAGTCGCAAACGCATATATAAGGCGAACTCGTTGTTTTGAACGAACGCGATCTGTATACCGGTCGAATTGAAAAAAGCCAATTTCACTCTCTCTCTCCCTCTCTCTCGTTCCACTTTGCACATTTCGTGCTCGTCGAAAGACGGTTGCTGCTGCTGCTGCGCTTACTTTTTCTTTCGCTCTCCTCCTCTCCGCTGCTTCGAAGTAAATTTAGTGCCGCGTCGAAGAAGGGAGGAAGAAGAAGAAGAAGAAGCACGGCTGCAGCCCCGTATATAGAGCACGTCTATATAGCGCAACTTTGCAGCGCCGAGAGAGAGAGAGAGAGAGAGTGAATGGCGTAAGTAGTGACAGGATGGATTGCGCCAGCCAAGAGAGGGAAAGCGCACGCGTTACAGTACGTGGCACACGGGGTCGGAAGTCCTGGGATTTATATATACTTGACGGCAACCGAGCGAGAGAGAGAGAGGGAGAGAGAGGCGTGTGGAACTTTGAAAACTTGGCGGCGGCGGCGGCGGCGGCGGCGGCCGCGATTGGAATTTCTGTCGGGAGGTTTAACGGCGAGAATCGAAGGAAATGCGCGCTCTCGCACGGAGCTAAGCGACGAGGTTATACATAGCCGCCGCGGCTTTTGTTTCGAATGCCTTTTATCGTGCGCTTATGTGCGCCACCGCCGCCCGTCGCTCCTGCTGTTGAGCTGTAGCAAAGTTTTGGTGTGTGTGTGCGCGCGCGTGTGTGTGTGAGAGAGAACGAGAGAGTTATTGTTATCAGTTATTTATACACGCGAGAATAGAAGACCGTTTCTATCCCATTTTCCTTTCTGTAGCGAATGTTTGAAAATGCAGTGACTGGATGGAGATTCGATTAACCATCTTGTGCTATTTAGTTGAATCGAACATATTTTGCAAAACTGCAGGAATAGAAATGTTACGGTTTGTTGAGGAGACTGTAAAATGTTCGACGAGGCTGTACGCATTTTTCATTGTGTACAAAGCACAGATAATGAGATGTATACTTGCGAAACAAGGGTAAAGCACAGTTTGTCCAGAATATGTTTATTTATAATTATACAGCGGACGATCATTCAGGCTATTCACAGTTATTTTTACCAACACTTCTCAGCTTCACCTTTACCATACGTGCTTTTCTTTTTCATCGAACGATAACAGCGCTCCAAGCCAGACTTCAACGTGTGCTATGGTATAATTACCGTAGTAAAAGAAAATATTACTCTACGCAGCGATGAATCTTGGGGGTTTTATTCAGCCCTGCGAAGCTCCACCGAGTGATTTGTGAAACTATTATTCAAAGCAATGATGAAAACGCTAGCTTACTTTATTGTCCGTTAAAAGGTTCAAGTGTCCTTTTACAGTTATGATCCGCCATCAAAATCAGCAGCTTCTTTTTTTTTGTCGACTGTGACGATCTATGCGTTGCACTGGTTTTGCATAGATTTGACGATAAGCTATAGTTGCTTTCATGGGCCAATCAAATAATACGCTATCATATTTCAAGTTTGTTTAAAGTGTTTGTTTAATTGGACTATATATAGCGAGTTATATGGGAAATTATGTCCACGGTTTATCGTGCACCGTTGATAGAAAACTTTGAATAAGAAAGAGAGTAGAGATAAAAAAGTTCAAAAACGTATTCACTATTATAAAATTGTAGATTGATGATTTTAATAAACAATTTTATTTTTATTATTTTAAAAGAATAGAAACGGAAAATATGAAAGTAAAAACACAACCTTCTTAGCCAGTTGTTTTATTGCGAGTAAAGCAAAAATAAAAGACAAACTTTTTTTTTATCGTAAAGACTGTAACAAAGCAGCGTCTTGAAAGATGGTTGTATTGGAAAACTGCAAGCTGGAGTTAGAATTTTCCCTTTTTTTTTTCCTTTTTCTTAAGCATATCGCTGCAGGGCTGTACTCATGATACTTCATTACTTCGAACATATTGATGTCATTGAAAATGTGAAAGATGTATATTTACTCTAAATTTAAACGATAATATACTGTCGAGGTCTCATTATAAGTAATGTAGGTATATAGATTTTCCGTAACATTTGTTTTTCATTATTTCCGAGAAATGAAGAAACGGATTTTTGCATATAGAATGAATAGTGTTTTCGTAAATACATAGTTTTTTTCTTTCTGGACGTAAAATGTTTTACGAGATCGTACATATAAAGTCAATTTTTTACGCGGACAGTTTTTTACTCCTTCTTTCTTTGTTTAGTACACACAGTACATGAAAATACTTTATAGCAATTAGGAGTTAAAAAAAAATCGTGATTTATCATAATCCTAGTTAGACCATAAACAGTTATTTTTCCTAAAAAAAAAAAAAATTGCTATCGGACATCTCACAACTGACAAACTAATCCGCATACTCTCGCCAAATTCGCCAACAGGCCAATCAACTTAAAAACGCATCAATCCCAATCCCCGAAGAAATTCAGCATTAATAAATCCCTCGATTTCATTCCGAGCAAATAACCGTTTCTCTCCAACGTCACCCAGCCCATGAAATCCATCGATTACGAATTCATGCGATTCTCTCTCTCTCTCCTTTACCCTTAAAATAATCCTGAACGTTCCATTGAGCGCGCGCCCCATCGTCGCCGGGAGGAAGGAAGAAAAAAAACAAGACCATACGTCAGTACAGCGCCAACAGCAGCTCCACTCCCTAAAAATTCATACATCCGTCGTATACAGAGTGTATACGACTCCTCGGGGCCCCTCTACCAACTTATACACTTCCTGTCGACTATATTCTCGCACGAGGCTGCACTCGCTCAAGTCGCTATCGTACGTATACATGTATACCAGAGAAACTTCAGTAGTGAGGGACCGGCGCAGGTCAGACAAAAGCCGATCGTCGTCCTCGCTCGGATCGCTCGTGTACATGTACAAATACACATGCACTGCACGGGGGGTCAGAGCGGGAAATTCAAGATCGACGTTATATCCCGCGCTAAAGCGGCCTAAGCTATAGGCGGACGAGGGAAAAACCAAGGAGGAGGAGGAGGAGGACGACGACGATGACGACGGATGGTATGAATGGGCCGAGGAGGCTGCGAGAGCTGGACCAAGTGCGCGCGCCTTCGAAAATCAAAATCAATGTAGTCCGCCGCCGCTGCCGCTCCCGCCGCCGCCGCCGCCGCCGCCGTTTCGTGTTGCTGCTCCCGCGCGCTCTCTCTCTCTCTCTCTCTCACCCGGCGGCGTTTTGCCCACGCCCAAGTCCTCGCACGTAGCAGCTCTCGCACACACACACATATATATATGCGCAGACAAACACGCAGACTTGCTCTCCTGCTTCTCTTTAATTCTTCTCCCTTCTCTCCGGGCTTGTTTACCACGAGCCTCATGCGGGAGATTCCGAAAATTTTGCCTCTCTCTAACCCACCCCCCTACCCTAAAGCGGTCGATCGATGAAATTGAATTCTTATATAGATATTGAATTGTGCGCGATAGGGTGAGTACACGAGAGCGAGGCAATTATCTATTAGGGCACGAGAGAAGGAACGATTACCTCCCCCCGCGCGCGCCTGCACGGGACCTCTGCTCCTCTACTCCGCGGGGCCGACTTGAACTTTGGCGAAGAAATAATGGCAAGAGTGAGAGAGAGAGAGAGAGAGAGAGAGAGAGAGAGAACTTAAAGTTCGGTAATTGAATATCGAGTGGTAATTTAAGGAAGCCGGGGATCGTTGGCAGTATGTTATTGCTAGCTAAATTCAGTAATTGCTGTGTCTACGGCCTAATTGATGTACGGTCGCGAGTATTCCTATATAGCGCCGTTTGCAATGTAATATTTCATCGCTGTGTCATTAGCTCGTATTTATCTGTAATGATTTTTATTCGGTTTGGTTAGGGAAAATAAAATTTCACTTTGTCATCAACTACAATTTAAACTTTTACCATGATAGATAAGCATTGCGAACGCTTTAGAATTACAATATGATTTAGAAATGATTTCTTGAAATTTTAGAATTTCAGGATATCATCTGAATATAAATCCAGGTATAGAATAATGTTTGCCTATCGAATAATAATCTTTTTTAAGACATTTGACTTGTACTTTATGAGACGAAAGTTGAAATAAACGTCTTCGGACTTGAATTTTATTTGTTTACTGGAGAATCGTCCAAAAGTACGGAGAATCGGATATAATTTTAGCGTAGCTCAGTTTGTTTACAATGAATCATATTATCTGTAACTTAGGTATTTATTAAAACTAAGTTTTACAAAAAAGAAATGACTATTTTTCCACGATCGATCTTGGACAATTTTTGTTTCATATTAGTATAAAATTTATATTAAAATTTGCAATAATATTGCTAACTATATTACTATGTTCTTTTTTATCAAGGTGTATTCAACGTGTAAAAGTGGTACCGCATGAATATAGAATGAGGAGTACGTGAGATTTGGAAATTCCCATCATTATGCGAATATTACAGAAGTAGACATTACATTTATTTTTCAGTGTCATTATAAATTAAATAATTTGTACAATAATTTTAAATAGAAATATATTATTAAGAATTTAAATTGAAAAAAGAAACAATATCAATAATCTAATAAGGAATCAATAATTTTATCTTTGCACTTCCAAAGACTTTATCCAATTCGTACTCAAATTCAAGTCTGAATCAGATAATTGAACCCTCTATATATAAGCGCGTGAAATATGCATTTTAAAAAGAATCTCGTATCTGCATCTTATTAGGGATAAATATTAACTTTCATGAAGTTGAAATCAGCTTAAAAAGTTTTGTTCTCTGTACGTGTCAAAAAAATAATGAATTTTACCAGGCTGCGCTTAAGAATACAGATATTTCTAAACAAATTCAATATACCATGATCCTTTTATATTAAGTCTCGAATTCTAATCTTACCATCCCGACTCTTTTTTAGTACAAAATTATTTTTAAAATTATTAAAATTTCGAAGAATAATCTGTTTTTTTTTTTGAATTTGACATTTTAATCAAAAAGGATATTGGAGTGATTTTTAAAAATCGCTCGCAGTGTTTCCCCCAGATAAAACTCTTCAAATTTATCTGTGAGAAATGCGAATGTTCACTTTATCTAGACGCTCACTTTGCTCTCGTCTTTCCTATACTTTTTGTCTTTTTTGTCTCCTAATAATTTTTTTTCTTCTCGACTCTTTTTCACTCTCTCTTTTCAGTCTTATTTATTTTTCTCTTTATCCTTTCTTTTTCACTTATTCCTCTATCTCTACTTCTTTTTCTTCCTGTTTTTAATTTCCTCTCCCACCTTCATTTATTTTCCTTACTTATTTGTCCAGCTTACTAATTTTCTCTTAGTTTTTCATTTTTCCCCAGTCTTATTTATTTTTATTTTTCCTATTGCTTTTTGCCGCTTATCTCGACCTTCTTGTCTTAATTTCAGTCTGTTTAACAAAATATTTTTCCTGCCTTTGTACATATTAGAAATTCAATGGTTAGGTAGCTTTTTTACAAACTTACATATTCCTTGCATATTCATTATTTTTTTAATGAGCAGTAACAATTCTTATTTTACATGATGAAGAAAAATACTACAAAGTCGGTGTAATTTTCATCTGTTATACAAGCTGTTGTTTAGTGATTTTCTACATGAAACACGATAATAAGTATAGTGAAATTTTAAAATGCCAAAAACCGTTAAAGTCATGTTCTATGTTCATTTATAGCAAATATTTACAGTCGCATTCGTGTATACATATTTTAAGTAGAAAAAAGCCATCATGTCTGCTTAAAAGTGTAAAGAAAAGTTTTCGAAGTATCTAAATAACTTGAGACAAGGTAAAGTGTTGCATATGTACGAATATAAACGACCTTATTAATTTATGTAAAAGTTAATAAAGGACTGTCGGAAAATAACGTGAATCATACATTTATTTCTATTACATTACTATAACAGTTAATGTACTGCAGTCGGACACTTCGTCAATACGCTCAATGCGTTTTACGATGTTATTGAATACGCTTTTTTCTGCATAATATTAAATGCTACAAAATGCAAATTATGTTATACTCTCCGTGTCGTAACTCACGATTTCAATAATTAAAACACACATCTATGTATGTCTAAAGTTAAATAAATATTGCATCAATTTCATAAACATTATAGGTATACACGGTAAAAAACAGCAAAATTATTCCTATCACGCGCGTTTAAAATCCATCGCGACTCAACCTCTTTTTTCTTTTTATAAATCACGACGTACACGGCAAGAGACTCGGTTATTTAAGAAACTCTTATAATCCCCCGTCGAGATTCTCTCTCTCTCTCTCTCTCTCTCTCTTTCTCTTCTGACTTTTTTAGCGCGCGCTCGCTGCGGGTTAAAAACGCCGCACGGCTCACTTAGCCAGTGATTCATTTTGCGCAAGGTTGGTGTGTGTGCGCACGCTGTAAGAGAAAGAGAGAGAGAGAGAGACAAGGCGAAGAGCGAGCGAGGAATCGTTTTGGCTAGCCGCGCGCTCGCGCACCGTTGAATAGCCGCGCTAATTACTCTTCTTTCTCGCGCGAAAACACTACAATTCCCAAGTAACCGCGCGGAGGTAGGGAAAACCCCAAAAAAAAAGTATATACCTTTCTCCACTCTCATCTTCATAAAGAACGAAAGAAGGTGTGCGTGTGTGTATGTGTACGGGAGTTGTGTAAACAGGCGGGAAAAACCGTAACCGCCCTGTTTTTCGCGCGCGTCAATGCCGAAACCGAAGAAAAAAAAAAAGCGAAAGCCCAGTGTCTTTCTCCGACTCTTTTTCCATTATTCAATTCCTATCTCTTTCCACTTGATACTCTCGCTTCCTTTTGCGCTTCCTGCAGCCGCCCAACTCTCACTCTCTCTGTCTCTCTCTCTCTCTCTCTCTCTCTCTCTCTCTCTCTCTTTCTATCTCTCTCTGAACCGAGCGTTTATCTTTAATTAACAACCCTCCTAAGCGCTCTTCGTCATCTCTCTCTCTTTCTCTCACTCTCTCATTATCATTCCTTTACGTTTCTTCCCTCTTACTCGCTCTCCTTTATCTCTCGAAGAGCAGATCATGGCATGCGTGCCACATATATAGTCTTTCCTTCCCTGAGAGGCGAGTAGTAAGAGGGTCTATATAGGCTCGCGTGCGTCCCCACCCGTCCGAATTTCTCTCCTTTTCTCGAGTGCAGCTTGGGGAATATTCGACGTGGTTCCGCCCGATCGTACGACTTCTATAGCTGCAATTCAACCCGCACTGCTGCACACACACACACTCTGCCGACATGGATCTTTGAGATAAAAAAAAAAGCGTTCGATGGCGATATAAAATTTTCATAGCTGTTCTACGCTAAAAAATCGCTCTTGTCATGGCAAATTTTTACTAAACATTTCTCTCTCTCTCTCGCCGTCATATGGTCCACGAACTTTCTCTCTTTTCCCGTGTGTGTGTGTGTGTGTGTGTGTCTCGCTCTCGTTCTGTCTCTCGAGTCGAGTGGTCGCGCCGCGCGCCGGCTCGCCTCTTTTCTCGAGAACGCGCGCCAGGAGAGAACGAGAGAGAGAGAGAGCCGAGAGTTTTGAGAGTAACGCGAAATGAAATACGCGTAGACAGAGGCAAGGGAGAGAGAGAGAGAGAGAGAGAGAGAGAGAGAGAGAGAGAGAAAGGGTGAGCGAGAGTTAAAGAGTCCGCGAAAATAAAGAGCAAGCGACGACTGACGAAAGAGGATCCTTTAGCTCCGAGGCGGCCACGTTGGAGTGCTCCCCCCGTCTTTCACTCTCCCTCTCTCTCTCTCAGTTTCTTACATGATGCTTGAGCCCGGGTATCGCCTCGCCGTCTGCACCTCTCTCTCTCTGCTGCGCCTCGTGTACCCACTCTTGCTGAAT
>UELU01119566.1:0-11834 GCA_900490025.1 Megastigmus dorsalis | reverse complement strand
ACACACACGCATGTGGGTGTACTGTATAGGTATACATCTAACGCGCATTTTTTCCTTTGTTCACTTATGGGGATATTATGCATGCGATGCGCAGTAACTTTTCGAGACATTTATACAGCGTGTGTGCGAGAGAAGCCCGGAAGCGTATTGCCCGTGACGCATGCATCGACAATCCCGTGCTATTGTCAATTAGAACGATCAAAAGGGACACTTTGAGAGGCTTTATGTATGTATGCGGCATAACATAATACCGACTGTACGTGTGTGTGTGTAAGACAGACTTAGGCATCTTAGACCGGCTGGCATGAGCCTCGGCCTGAGCATCAAGTTCAACAGAACCTGTTTTCTTTTGGATTCATTTTCAGTGAGGAATAAAGAAACGATGCTAGTTAGACGTAACAACGTGTCTGTACATATGTGTTGGAAGGCCCTCTATCTCTCTCTATAACTAGGCTTTCGTGCGTGACGATACATTGGAAAGGATTAAACTTCTTTTGAGTAGTTTTTCAGGTCAGACTGCCAGACTTGATACTGCTGTGCTGTAACGTTACGGATGAAAGTTTGAACTCTTACTTTTGATGCTCTCTCTCTCTCGCTCATCCTTGTTTACATAGCTGGTAAACGCATCGGAATGCAAGTTTCGATTCAACCATACTGTGTTTATTGCGAATATTAAATAATAATTATCGCAATAAATCGGGTGCATGAAATGTGTTTTATATCGAGAGACGATATACGACCGAAATGACAGTATATAGTGGCTTCCGGGCTCTCGGCTCTCTCGCGCCAAGAGCGCGTCAAACGCGATAATGCAAAAGCAGCCGGCGGCAGTGTATACAGCAGCAGTGTTGCCGAGCCAGTGAGAGAGAGAGGGAGAGAGAAGATAATTCATTGCCCACTTAATCGCTATATACTCATTACGAGGACACACATACACGTACGAACACAAAGCCGGTATACCGAATATAATCCCTGCATAAGCTTTCTATACGCTCGAGTTCTTCCATAATTCGTCATTATTGGATGAGTCTTTGTCCATTGTCGCTTTAACTCCGGGAAAGACGGTACATTTCTTTGTGTATATATAGGTGTTTTTGTGCGTCGCTGCTGCAGCGTCGCACTAGCTCAAAAAGATGGAGAGAGAGAGAGAGAGAGAGAGAAATAGAATTCTCTCTCGTGTAATCGCGTCGGTGCACTGCGCCCGGTGGAATAAGAAAGAAAAGGAGAAATGAGGCACGGTCGAAGGGAGGGGAGAGAGAGAGAGAGAGAGAGCACGACAGCCTCTCCACTACGCCGAGTTGTTGCCTGTGTCGTCACTGGCTCGGCCAGCTGATGGGAAAATGGCCGTCGATCGGTGTCAGCTGAAGACTTGCCCGGACCCGGCGACACCGCTCTAACGCTGTAAAAACGCATTATCAGCTCGCGGAGTTTGTCCTTGGCTAAATTCGGCGACGCAACCGGCCCCCGAGACGAGAAAATTTACGCTAATTCCGTGTATTTAAAAAACCTATATAGCCCCGGTCTGCTGTGTATACATACACACAAAACATCATGCGCAGTAAGCCGAGCATACCTCAGCGAGAGCCAAGAGCTTTGCGGTTCGACCGGCGCTGGCAGTGCGCCGCAGTCTCTGAGGTTAGGGGAACCGAGAGTGAGAGAGAAAGAGACAGAGACAGAGACGATCGCTCGCGCATGCGCCTCGCTTATTATTTTGTCACCCGGCATTCTCTTCCTGTACTTGTATACCTGTATATACACAGTTCCCTTGTGTGTCCGGCTCTCTCCTTCTCTCTGCTTACATCGAGAACCCAGCTGACGCTGCTGCGCGCTTATACGCAAAACATTCGCTCTCTCTCTCTCTCTCTCTCTCTTTCTCGCGCTCTCTTGGTGCTAATAAACAAAGGAAGCTACGCGCTATTCTGCGCTGCTCTCTGTAACGTGTTGCGCATTTTAGCGCACGAACCAAACGCGTGCATGTCCTCTTTAGCCATGCATATACACACCCTTTTCTCTCTCTCTCTCTCTCTAGCTGCACTTGGAAAATTCATGTATTTCAGATATGGTAAGGACGGCCGCAGGTAATAAGAAAATGCACCTTGCCACGAGCGCACATATCGAGGCTGGAGCTGCAGCCCGCGCGTACTTGCAAGCATATGCGAAGGATGTCTTGCCGCTGCCGTATGCAGTGTGCTAGTGCAGTGTGCTCTTTTATGCCTGCAGAGAGAGAGCTCCGAAACGGGACATTTCTAATGGACAACAACGAGCCATTGTCCCTTGTATATAAGTACGCAGCGAAAGATCTTTTTTCGCGATTAAAGCAATGTAGCAGAGATATGCAGCCGCGTAAATAACGCAAACGCAAACGCTCTATCTATCTATCTCTCTCCCCCATGTTTACAAACAAAACGCAGCAGCAACGGAGAGAGACTATACGAGGCGTGCGCGCGCTGCGCAGTTCGCGTACGTACACCACCATAAGGTAAGTACTGTATGCATGTGATCCGGTAGACTAGGAGAGAAGGATGTATCGTCGTATGTGTGCTGCAGCATAGATAGTCACATATAGTTTTCTTTTTCGGGCTTCCAGCTCACATGCACACGCACGCACATAGGCAGTAACACACAAAGAGAGCTCTCGGGCCTCTGCTCGGCAACAGAGTGAAAAAGAAGCCGGTCCCTATAAGTGGAAAGTCAAAACGGAAAAATTCCACTCACTCTCTGCTACATATCTGCGTCTCTGTCTTTCTCGACTAGAAAAAGGGACAAAAGAAAATGGTGTGCCACTAGACGAGGAGCGAAAGAAAGACGCAGAAAGGCGCGCGCGCACTCCACGTTAGTGCAAGCGAAAGATATATAGAGAGAGAGAGACAGAAGAGATAGGGCAGCAGAGAGAATAAGCCGTACAGCATAGAGTGCAGCGGGAGCGCAGGGGAAAGCCGGTGGGGCGACGGCATCGGTGTGTGTGTGCGTGCGTGTCGGGACTGTCGGGAGCGCGAGGCGAGGGCCGAGGAGCGGTGCACCGGCGGGGAGCGCGAGGGGAGTCAGGGGAACGAGCGCGAGAGGGAGCAATGTTGTTGTCGGCAGGGAGAATGGGTGGGGGAGACCGGCGTTTGCGCGCTCGCGCGTTGGAGGAGCAGAAGGCCGGTAAAGCGGTGGGGGCCGAGGAGCGGGCGAATCGGCTGGCCGGGTTCCCGAGCCGTGGCTCCGCGTTCTCGGCGAGCCACCGTGCTGCAGGGGCCAGCAGCGAGACTGACTCTCGGCTCTTTCTCTCTCTCTCACTCTATCTATCTCCCTCTATTTCTCTCCCGCACCCGCGACGGCATGCACCAGCTATAGCTGTCTCTCGCCCCTAGCCCGGTCTCGCTCGCACCCCCTCGCGCCGGCATCGGCCGGTCTGCGTCGCGCGCCGAGGGAGCCGTGGGAGCCGCGTGGGGAGGCCCGGAGTGGGGGATCCACCCGGCCAATCGGACTAAGTAGGTCAGAGACGGGGGCCAATGGGCGCGCGGGGCCGGGTCACGTGGCTTTGTTGTTATCTATCAGCTGTTTTACCCGGGCGGACGGAGGGCCGGCCGGCGGCGGCGCGGCGAAAGGGGCCGCCGCCGTGCGCCGCCGATCTTTCACCGATACGTCCGTGTGTACACACAGGGTCCGGGGCGCGCGTCTGTGTGAGCAGCGGCGGCATTCTCGAGCGCGAACTCGAGCTTCCCTCAGTACCTCCCGGCTCGCTCTCAGCTGTGCCTCGTCACGAGACACACTCTCTGTGTATACACGCTCCGTCTCACTCGCTCTCAAGCGAGACACGCGTACATACACACAGCTGCACAGAGCTCGTGCAGACCTCTCTCTCTCTCGCTCGCTCCCGCTTGTCAGGCTCTATAGGAGGCGGTAAACGGCCGCACAGCAGCAGCGGCGGCGTTGAGCGCGTCCTCTGTGGGACAGCGGCATAGGCGCTCGCGTCGAGTGCGACAGAGACGGAGCAGGTCCCGAGTCAGAGCCGAGTAGCCGTGGCCGCAGCAGCAGCAGCAGCAGCAGTCAGCCAGCGGAAGAGTTTTCGAATAGAGCCGGAGCAGCAACTTGCCGAGTGCAAGTCGGACAGAGAGCGCGACTCTCTCTCTCTTTCTCTATTGCATGCACTTCAACTCTTCGTGCATGTGCTCTTCTTCCTCTTGTGTACACACACACACATATATATGTGTGTAAATACATATATATAGATATATAATTATACATTCTTCCGGTTTTTTTCGCGCGCCTTCTCGCCATTTTCCTTTTGTTTTGACTCCCAAAAAACATCGTATCCAGAGACTTTTAAATATACGCGCGTGTGTGGTGTTGTCGCGTTGTCGGGAGATAAGGAGGAGCCGAACTGGCGGTCGAGGATCAGCGTGTACTGTGCGCGGTAAAACCGGCGAGTTTCACACTTAGATGCGTGTATTATGTTGGAGTTGGCGAGCAGCAGCAGACGAAGCAGCAGCAGCAGCAGCAGCAGCAGCAGTGCAGGCCAATCGGCAGCAGCAGACACCAGCAGCAGCAGTTATAGAGCCAACGACAACGACATTAGCAGCAGTTATACTAGCTGCGGCATCGGTACGCGCCACTGCATCGGTCAACAGCAGGAGCATGCGGAGAGCGTGACGAATCGTCACTTACCGGAATAGTGAGAGTTATGATTTGAAGTGCGAGTTTTTAGTTTGAAGGAGTTAGGCGCAGAGAAGCAGAGTTGTTCGTTGTTCGTAGTGTTTGGGATTGGTAGGAGGAAAAGCGAAAGAGGACTTGTTGAAAAGGACAGGAAAGTTTGGTTGTAGCGGGTCTAGTTTGACAGGAGTGAATCCAGATCGGTTCGGTTATAACCTAAGCGAGTATAGCGTAGCAAAAGGACACAAAGCTCAGTGCGCGGCTACATCTGCGATAGTGCGACCGAAACCAAAAAAAGAAAAAAAAATTAAAAAAGAGAAGAATAAAGTAGATAAATAAAAGTAGAAGGAAAGAAAAAGTATAGTAGTGCGGTGGTGCGTGTACTGCACTGCTAGATATAGAGGGTAGGTGTCCGTTTCGCGCGAGTCGCGACACACACTGTCGGTGAAAACCCGGGGGCCCCGCGCGCCACCGGACTTCGCCAAAATAGCCGCCACGACGGAAAACCCGGAGAAGCAGCAGCAGCCGCAACGCGGCCGGCCTGCAGCCCAGCAGCCGGTGAGGCGCAGGCGACGCTACACGCGTCACCTCCAGCCCGTCAACGGCAACATCCTCGACCAGAGGCAGATCATGTCGACCGGCAAGAGATTGGCCAAGCGCAGTATCATCGGTACTCGCGTGTGTGCGCCCGGCGACGACGGCAAGTACTACAGCGGCGTCATAAGTGCCGTGAACTCGCCCCAGCCACCGGAGCTCGCGGGTCTCAGTATAACCCCGAATACGCGTTACCAGGTGAGGTTCGATCCCGCCCCGCCGGGATGCAAGGCACCGGACTCGAAGAACGAGTACTCGGACCGGGACTTGATCGGTCCGGGCTTCGGGAGTGTTACCACGGCCAGATTGGTCATTGGACAGAAGGTCTATATGACCCACAACGGCAGGGAGATTCAGGCTACCGTTATGGAGCACAGGGAGCACCAGGACGAGGTCATCGTTGTCATTGCGCCGTCCGGACCTGAGGTAAATTGACTTTAATCTTTTTTAATTTTCTGTTTTGAGCATTAAAGTATTTTGGAGCAGGCTCTCGTTGGTTTGCGATCGCGTATCGTTAAGCTGCATGAGAAGAGAACCATTTGAAATGAGAGTTTGCTCCAATGTACGCTCGAGACATTGCAACTTCGAATTCGAAGTTCAATGTCAAGTTTCAGCTTTCAAGTATGCAGCCGAGACTCTAGTCAACGCGGTTCTCACTTATATCGCAGGTCGTAAATTCTTTATAAATTAAATGAGTCACTTATGTGTTTTTTTTTTATCTTGATTTATTTATTTAAAGTTAATAATATATTCCAATAATATATACTATAGGACGAAGGCTCGAAACATGACTAGTTCAAATATGGCCATTGTGCAGGTAAGCGTCCTTTTTCCCCGGTGAAAATCTAAGCCCGACCCGTAAAATCTACGGGGTCTCACCAACTCATTTAAGAGAGTCCCGAGGAAAGCGTCCGAAGTCGTATAGACAGCTCGCTTTTCCACTGTGTATTGGTATTAATGTGCATTAGCTGCAGCGAGCGTCGCGCGCCCTCTCTTCCTGTCTCCGTCTCTCTCTCTCTCTCTCTCTCTCTCCCCCCTCCCTCTCTATAACGCAGAGCGAGCACCGCACGATCGAGCCCTCGGAAATCGGCCGCCGCCGTCGTCGTCGTCAAGCGGTACGGGAGCTTGCGTGGGAGAGTGAAAATTCGCTATCAAGCGGTGGTATGTCCCGCTATCTATATATATATCGGAGCGATTAATGTCTGTATAGAGCTCGGGCATTCCGGACGAGGTCGGCGAATCTAATGCGCCGGGGGTAATCCGCCGTGATCTTTCATCTCCGGGTTTTTCTCGTTGCGCTCAATTATGTCCAATAATATATATATATAGATCATCAACTTTTCGTAATCTACCGGTCGCACTGCTATTTATGTAGGAAAAACTACGTCGCCGGTGTTTCGAGTTTTTGAACTCTGATTAAAAATGAACGTCCAATCAGCGAGCTGCATCCCCCTGTATATACGTGTCCCTCGCAAAACTCCAAGATTGCACTGGAGCATAGCTTGGTTGTTATAAAAAATGCATATCATAGAAGGGGGAGCGAGGATAAAAGGATATAGTCGCTCGGCAAAAGTTAGCGCCCGGTGTGCACATCGCATAGAATATATCCGCGTATACAATATGAACGCATCTAGCCGGCTAACGGCTCTCTATCTCTCGTTCGGGGGCATTATATACCGGGCTGGGCAGTGGCTACATCGTACGCGCACACACAGAGACGGAGAGCCGCTACTAGCGCGCGCCGTTAATCAGAAAATTTAATTTTCCTGACCTCGTTCCCAAAGCGTGGAGTTGGCCCATTTTCGTCGCGCGCATGTGCACTCGACGCCGCCACACGCCCTCTCTTTTCCCTCCTCCTCCTCTCTCTCTATGCTTTCTCCTTCTCTTCTGCCCCCCTCTGCAGCCGCGAGCTAGAGCTTTTTCTCTCCATCCCTTTTCCTTCCCTCTCGTTCGCAGCTATCTCTCTGTCTCTCTCTACCCTTCTGCACAGCACGCAAGATGCACGCGCACGATCTTCGGCTTTTCAGGGAGAGAGAAAGAGAGCGAGAGAAAACCGCGGACGAGGTGCGGGGAGAGCAGCGAGGGAGTGTCCCCTATATAGCGTCGGCGTGTGTGTGTGCGCGCCTCTATTCGTGTGCTCCATTTTCGGCCCCTTCCCGGAAAATGCGACGCGGGAGAAAGAGAGAGTGGCGGCGGAAAAGTATTGTATATTACGCTTGGCTTTTTCTTTTTCATTTTTTTTTTTTGTTTATTTTCCCTCTCTGTACCGGTACTTTATGGAACGCTGAGCGAAGAGAATTTTCTTTGCAGTTATAGAGCAAGAGAGAGAGAGAAATGAAAGCCGGAAAGTGTATGTGCCGCGCGCGAGCATTGAAAAGAACGAAAGTCGAATGTCTGCTCGCTGCCCTGCTATAATATACGCTCTTTTTTTCCTGCCGAGTTTTTTTTTTTCGCTTTTCGCAGCGATGCAATTTATATTAGGAATGGTTACCATGCAGAAACCGTATATATATCCTCGTTTTTAAAAGTCTACGATAGCGGCTCACGCAGTATACCACGGACAAATAAAAACGCCTCGGTATATACTGGAGTATGGCCGAAAAACCACGACGTGGCTCGCGCGATAACGAACGCAAGAAAAAAAGAAGCCGCAACGCGCGCCCGAGAGCGTCCAGTAACGCACAGTGGTTAACAAGAGAGATAGAGATAGAGATAGAGATACAGAGAGAGAGAGAGAGAAAGAGAGAAAGAGAGAAAGAGAGGAGGAATCAGAATTCGAGTCGTTCCGGGACGTTTAGCGCTTGGCGGCCTTCCCCGGCACTCTGCACACGGCTCTGCTGCTGCTGCCGCTGCTGCTGTGCGCGTTGTGAAAAGCACTCGCTCGACTCTCAGAGCTCGTTGTGTAAGGGACTCGACAGCAACAGAAGCAGCCTATCGGACTCGCTATGCGCCGTGTGCACGAGGGAGAGAGAGAGAGAGAGAGAGAGAGTCGTTGAGGCGTGATGGAAGCCGAGCTAGAAAGAGAGAGAGAAAAAATGCTCGCGGCCTCGGTCCCGCTATATACGTGGGCGCGGCTATATACTGCTGCGTAATGAGTGGCTGCGACTCGGGCTGCGATGCATAGCCGGCCGGTGTTTTCTATAGTCCACGGAACAGCTCCGTATGGCTGTTGCCGTGGCTCCGGTCTAATCCACGTGGAAGACTGCCATTTCTCTCGTGTGTTTATAGATGCACTCCGATCGTTGTATATTATCCTCCGCTCTCTCTCTCTCTCTCTGTCTCTCTTGGATCACAATTTACAGGTTTCGTGCAGCGCTTGTTTACTAAGTTCGGACGCTTATATATGCTCGCGCTGAAAAGGAAAAATATCAGCGATGTGTGCAATGTATATATATAGAGGGAGAGTGGTCGATAATTTTCATCCGCGTAAAAGCGGTGTTTTTCAAATAAGAAAAAAGAGCGCGCCGAGCGAAAAAGAAAATAAGAGTTTGAAAGTCAGGCGCGGAAAATGGAGCCGGGCAAGTGGCCGCGGCCGACCGGCTTCTATTCCCCTCGCTATATAACGCCGCATCGATCGCCGGCCTCGGCCGCCTATAACTGCACACTCGCCGCGACTTTCTTTTTCGCCTCGTGTATACACACACACACACACACACGCCTTTTCGTATACTTTCGATTTTCAAAAGTGCGCTGAAATGTGCTCTTCATCCGCGATATATATATATAAGTAGCTTTTCGTTTTATAGCGTGTCGCGCGGCATAAACAAACCGATTTTTTCTGAACTGAACTGAAAAGAGACATTTTTTTCCCCCGTATATATATATAATCGAAACACGACACTCTCGTGAGTTTCCTCATCTTCTCTGTTTTCACTCTTATCGCTGCACCGAACCTTTCCTTCTAGCTCGCTACTCCCCCTTCCCCTGAAACGAAAAAAAGAACTCGACGCCAGAGGGCGGGCTCGGAAAAACTATGAGGGAGATCTATTTCTCTCGGCGTTGGCTGTGCACGCGTATCGGATGATCGCGACAGTGGCAAACTATGTAAGGGGTCTCTCGCCTCGCTATACCGCACGGAAATACCTGCGGGCCTGCAGCAGCAACACGAAATAATGACCGCGTTCGAAAGCCAAGCGAGAAAGAGAGATAGAGAGAAGAGAGAGAGAGAGCGAGTATATACACTCTCTGTATAACGACGATTGGGCAGCCCAACGAGCGGCAGAGCTGCAGAGGAGAGAAATGGTGGAGACGCATGCTAAGCGTTTAAAGATAGAACCGAGCCGGCCGGCCGGCTTTGCATCGACTCTGCTGCTGCTGCTGCTGCTACTACTGCTACTGTATCGCGCGAGTAAACACACACACACACACACACGAAGACGGAGAGGTGCGCGCGGCCCGGATGAAATTTTAGATCGGATATATCGCTCTCCCGCTCTCTCATTCTGCACCGCGGCAGCTTCGCCTTCAGCTGCACACTTGCTCCAGAAACGCGGCCCCGATGCGCCCCGGCTCCAACCACACGCGATCCGTCTTATCCCATTTGTATACGTAATTTTTTTCGCGATATTCCCCTGCAATGATGATACTACGGGTTGTAGGTAATATTTTCGCGTGGAAGAATCAGCTGATTGGCGGCATAGGTATACAGACTTTATCGCGTATACAGCCAAGCGGGCAGAGTGTCATAGCCACCAGCGGCTGCATGAACGATAGGATAGAGAGAGAGAGAGAGAGAGAGAGAGAGAGAGAGAGAGAGAGAGAGATACCGAGACGGCGGCGACGGCGGCGCCAAACCTTCTGCTGCAGCGAGTCGGCGGTTTGCGCGTCGCGGCCTCGTTCGCCTCTCTATACCTATACTCTATACGCGCGCGATACTCGCCTCTCCCCTGTATATACCGAAATACACCGACGAGGAGCTTGGCATCGCAATTCCAAACGCGAGCTGCAGTGAGATTATGTCACACGTATATATACGCCGCGGACGCGCGCGCGCCGGTGTAAAATAGGTTACGCAATCGTTGTATATGATACTGCTCGTGCAAGAGCAGCAGCGACAGCAGCTCGTGTGGATGTAGTCTAATGCGTTGTAAACTCGGATTGGAGGGAGAGAGAGAGAGAGAGAGAGAGAGAGAGAGAGTCTGAGTGCGCACGATGCGATACACGTGCCGCCGCTCAGCACAGCGACTTTGTGCGTTTTATCTTTGAACGACCGGATGATTCCGCCAGTTTTTCTTATATATGTATATGCATTCTATACTATATAGAGGAATGCGCCGTTTGTGTACATATAGGAGATTCGCTTTTCATGCCCCGCGTATCCTGGCGCTTTCGTTCGTTGTCGATGCGAATGCGCAGCAGAGGCTTCCCCGCACGCGCGTGCCTTATTATAAAGTATGCGATTCCTGAGTCATGAGCGATGCCTGGCTATATGTACGTATCTTATAAATAATCAATTTCGTTAGCGCTTGCACCTCGTGAAAATCCTTGCCTTGTGCTCGTAGATATATACACGCGTTTCTGCTGTAAGTGTGTAGCGATGTGTGGATACGAGCTGTCTGACGTAATTGGCCAATTAAGTCGTACTAATTAGAAAGGCCCAAATACGAGTGGGCAATTATGTGCTGTTTGTTTTTTGTTCGCCATCGTCGCGCGCTCGACATTCATCATCTTCGTTTTTGCGCGCGGTGGAGAAGAACGAAGGTTATCACTTGGCTTTGATTGCCCACCACCGGGCCGATCGATTTTGTCCCTCTTCTATTCATCGTAATTCATTGCGACACAGAGCTAGAGAGAGAGAAAGAACGAGTGAAATAATTGTGTAAATGTGGTTATTATCTATCGATTCGATTATAGTCGTATATATACATTCTGGATCTCATTGTTTGTACGATAAAATATCCCCAGCGAAATTGATGAGGATGAACTTGATTTGCCAATTATTCATCTAGAACGTCGAAGCTACCCTCTTTTATCTGAACGCACCGAATCGCTATAGTCCGATTCTCAACCAGCACAGCTTCCTCGGTCTATAGCTGCAGATAAACAGCTGCGGCACAACAAACGTTATGTCGAGTTCGCAACACACTCAGCTCTACTTCCAATAAACAAAGGCGGGCCTTATAAATATTATCGCTGCTTGCTGCTACTGCCGCTGCTGCAACAGCCGCTGTCCTCGTCTCCTAAGCCCATGGCATATATATCGCCTCGAGTCCTCTCCCTTCCTTCCACCATGATCGTTTATAAACTCCGTGGGAGCGCCGATAAAAGAGCGAGAGAGCGAGAGAGCGAGAGAGCGAGAGAGAGAGAGAGAGAGAGAGAAACGTCTTTGTTCGACATTACAAGACTGTAGAGTCAATGTTAAGTATTTCGCAGTCGGTGGCTACACACTCAGCGTTCCGATGCATTCTCTATCTCTCTTTCTCTCGCTCGCGCTCCGTCTCTCGCCGCTTGCTTGCTTGCTTGCGCGCGCAGCTCTGAACTAGGTCAGATCGACGTAGGTCAGTCGCGAGAACCGATGCAAAAGTGAGAGTACGGCCGCTTAGTATACATGTATACACATTGCACACACACACACACACACACTCACACACACACACACACACACA
>UELU01119563.1:0-20537 GCA_900490025.1 Megastigmus dorsalis | reverse complement strand
CACCCACACACACCCACACACACACACACAGCAGTAGCAACAGCAGCGGCTCGGACGGGCTTTGAAATGCGTCCCGTGCAACTCTCTCTCTCTCTCTCTCTCTCTCTCTCTCTCTCTCTCTCTCGTCCTCAGGCCGGATTTGAATCTGGCACCGGGTTCGGGCGGACGCGTTATTGGTTTACTCGCACCACTGAACTCGCTGCCTGGGCTTCTCATCTCTCTCTCTCTCTCTCTCTCTCTCTCTCACTCTCTCGCTCGCTCGCTCGCGTACTCGTCCGTTCCGTTTCGGTTCTCTTTTGTTCCCTCGCCTCCTCCTACCCCTCCCCCCACCGCCTCGCCGCTCCCCTGCCTCCCCCGAAAAGCCGCAAGCGTTGCGTGCAGTGCCGAGTTTGTTTTTTCGTTTGTTTTCCCGTCGCGGCTTTTCCTCTCCCGCCCGCGTTGTATGCATTCGTGTTTTATTAATTTTCCTATGAATTATTTCGCGCTCTCTCGCTGAGCACGCTTAATTGTTTGTGCGGGATGAAGGTAATTCGGAATCCCCTAGCTTGATATCTCTTTTTTCGTTGCTTTTACGCCTGCTTTGATTTGCCGCGAAAAGAGTGCAATTTATAAATTCCCTGCAAATATACGTATTCAAGATTTCTTCTTTTTTCCATAATCATTTTTGTACTCTTTGCATTTTGTACTTTGCGTTTGATAAAATTTAAGTGCGTCACTGGATATCCCCGTAAAAAAGCACAGCGTCATATCGAACAGGTAGATTATAGAAATAAAAAAAAGAAAGCTGGGTGAAAGTCGTTGAGTAAGGGAAAAAAGGCGACTGTGTACCGACAACTTTTTCTATACGTCTTGGGTGTAATTGATGTTTGTCAGAAGTTAGACGCTGACTAAACGGATCAGCAAGTTCTCGCGCTTACCAAAAGTTTGCAACGCATTATTAAACTTCTCAGCAGCTTTCAACTTTTTATTCGAAATCCACGAAACTTTATATTGAATAAACCTTTTCATAATATTATACAGCAATGACAGAAATTCACATGTTATGAAACATCGGGAAGGTCATTAAAACACTCGGTCAGTGGCATCTGATCCTCAATTAGAATTGGCCATAAAACCGAGGTCCGCAGCTCTCAAGTTGATAAGACCGCCCTATCGCTTCGCAGCGGTTTTTCTTTTTGGCGGCTCTCGCCGTAGCAGCAAGTGTCCCTGCACACCCGTATACGGTCCACCACTGTTAGTATAGTATAAGTCCCACCGCAGCAGAAGCAGCAGAAGCAGCAGGAGCATCTGGTCTCGTCTTGTAACGAATGGCTCCGGGAATTCAAGCCGAGTGAATTGTTGCCGGCCGGCCTCCGTTGCTCCGGAAAACGAAGGAGCGACTTTCCTCCTCCGCAGAGCGTAAATCAATGCGACTCTCGTTCCCACTGCGGTGCGCGATCTTTCTCTCCAGCTCTTTTATCGCCCCCTTCGAAATTTCATTTTGGCCTCCAAACTATAGAGCGCCTCTGCACTGGGCCTCTGCACTGGGTGTCTCTTTTATTTTCATCTCCATAAGCATTTCGGTACGCCGCATCTCTTCCTCCTCGCTCGTCACAATTAATCGCGGCGCAATACAACGATGACTCGGCCAGCGCATTTCTCCATCTGATATTTCCCTCCGTCCGAGCACACGCGCACGCATAAAAGATCATCCCAGTTCCTTGCATTTGATTCGCGTCGCGCCGAGAAGCCGTAAGCCACTTCTTATATTCCTTCCTCCGCACACATAGGCACATACACGCTCGCGCGGACACTCGAACTCGGTGGAATAAGTCTACGTGAGTTAGGGAGTGTCGGGGACGTCCGGCTTGGCTACTGCATTATGTATTTTCTCTCTCTCCCCGCGGTGCCCCCAAACGCTCGCGGTACTAACTTCCCTCGTCCGCCCATACGTCGACGATATCTCCCTCCCTCTCTCGCTTCTGCTTTCTTTACTACTCCCGTCTTCGTCTTTATTTTCCTTCTTTCACCTTCTTTATTCCCCCTCCCTCCTCTCCTCCCTTTTCTCTCCTTTTCTTTTCTTTTCCATCCAACGAGTCGCGCGCGCACTCGCTTTTCTTTAGAAAAATGTTTTTCAGCTGTATTTTAAGCGCTGTTTTTGAGCCTCCTCCTCTGTTGATTTAGACAATCTTGTGACTTTATTACCCGCGCAAGGTAAGCAGCGCCGTTTCCATGATCAATAGTATTGTAGCTGCCGCAAGTGTTGGGAAAAGTTCCCGTGGATATTAATAGTAACTTTTATCGTCTACGTGATATTGATCGATCTATTGTGTTATCTGCTGATAAAGAATCGAGCAGTTGGTGGCAGACTCGGTTGAATAAATTAATTAATTAAACATATTAATTGAAGCGATTAAAGAGTTCTGCTATAAGTAAGTACAACGTCTTTTATAATTGGCTTATCGAGCTATTCATTGCTTATTACTTTCTTCGAAAGGAGTTATAATTTTCACTGCTGATTGATTTATTTGCGATAATAATATTGAAAGCCATTCGTTTATCATGTTGATCAATTAAGTATGAATAACAATCGAACGCAATAAAGGAATTATGTACTCATTCTGATCTTATTAGCAGAACAATCATTCCTGATGTTCCTGATGGCTCTGAAATCTGAAAAGATCGATGTATATTTTCGTTATACGTTATATACTATATGATCATTAGCACTGTTTTCTAAACGAGACACATTGTCACCGGTTTATTCCAAAGTAATCCAGTCATGTCGGCCACGTTGATCGTACGAAGAAATTCTTCCCTCCTCGTTCGTTTATCCAGTATTCCGAGAAAGGCCGCAGCAGCAGCTCTTTTTCTTTCCGTTCTCTTTCTCCTCCATCTCCCCGCGCTGTCGCGGCGGCTAACGTCAGCTGTAAACCGCTGAGGCCGTCGTTGTCGTTGTCGTCGTCGTCGTCGTCGTCGTCGTCGTCATCGTCGTAGCCGAGTGTATATACAGGGGAATTCTACACCGGGGCCGTGCCTCGCGCGAGCCTCGCAATCAACGCCGCGCTGTGCCGACACCATGTGATATTTCTGCCTCTCTCTCTCTCTCTCTCTTTGGTATACGGGTTCAACCACCGTATCAGCTGTCTGGTCCAATCACGAGTGCAGCCAACTTGCTTGATGTAAATGTCGAGTTTTACTTCGCTTCAGCTCTCTCCGTTTCTCCCTTCTCCCCCCCCCCCTCTCTCTCTCTCTCTCTCGCGCGACCGGTTTTTCTTTATCTTTTTCTATCGCTGACATACATTAAGGCGGTTTGACAAAAAAAAAAAGAAAGAAGATGTTTTCTTGATGCATTCCGCTGAAAAAGTGTGTAAGCCGCGTAAGTATGTAAGTGTAGGCGGGAACTACAGTTAAGACAATCGCATTTCTCTTTAAGCGTGCAAGTTAACTAATTACGTTGGCTATTCTACACAGCTATATAAAAATTTCGATTTATTTAACGAGCTCATAGCTATCAAAAGTTGTTTATGCATAATTATTCGTAGGTGTTGGCCTCCTTCTTTCGCATGTACATAAAGGATAGAAGGAGTATATGTCTCGAGGCAAGCGGAATGTAGGCGCTATATTATCTATTATATAGGTACGGGCAAGGAGCCAGGCATAAGGAGCGCGGCCTCACCGCGAGAGGGATATCGATTTACATCAGGGCAGCACATTGTCTTTGCTTGACAGCCGAGAGAGAAACCTTCATCTCTCTCTCTCTCTCTCTCTCTCTCTCTCTCTCCCCCCTTTTTCTCTCATTTTTGAGTCCGAGAAGCGTGTAGTTATCTCGCTGCAATCTCGAATGTAGGTATACACTATATTCGACATCGGAGTAGAGACTCGCCGGTGCGCGGCTTTTGATTTCTTTGGAGAAAACAAATTTTCGGTCTCGCGCGTGGAATTTGGGCCTCGTATGAGAGACAAAGAAAATTCCTTGAACGATGCTCGATAATTGTGGCATGCACCGTTAAGCAGATTAAATTTCGTGACAATAAGTTAATAGCGCTGCATAAATTCGACGGAATGTAACGAGATTTGTTAATATACCATCATAATAGTTTTATATAAGAAAAGAAGAACCGGAACAATTTTCATTTAATATCTGCGGTTAATTTTCTTAAAATTCAGTATATAATATTATGCAGATGGAAGATGAAATTGTTGCTTTTTCATTTATATAGGTTAAACTCGTTATTAATTTTATTCAATTCGTATAAGAAAAATAAGTCAAGCTCGCCGCATCGTTAATTTACGGTCGTCGCAAAATCATCGATCCTCCAAGACTATATTATGAGACTCCAGCAGCCATTAACAAATTAGCCCGGTATAGCAATGCCCAGTTCCGACGTCTCCCCGCATTTCTCTCCCAGCACCGACTGCACACCCACCCACCCACACACCCACACACCCACACACTCACACACACACACGCATACATCCTCTCTAATCAAAGCGCGCACATCCCATACGTACAAAGCAAAGCTCTCCTACTACTGCCTCTACTGCCTTCCCTCTCCCCGTCGGCAGCCACACGCACCGCCCGCGCCATTCCAATTATCACCGGCGAGCAATAAAAAGCGCTTCTCGCGATTAAAAGCTGCTAGCTAGCTTCTCCTCCTCATCCTCCTCCTCTTCCTCCTCCAATATCTGCCTCTTCTGGAAAGGCAATAAAGGCCGACGCGTGGCGCGGTATAGCTGGCAGCAGTTCCCTCTCTCTCTCTCTCTCTCTCTCTCTCTCTCTCTCTCTCTCTCTCTTGGTATATGTATAAGAAAAGGGGGGCCGCCCTCGCACTCGTCGGTCTCTTTCGAGAGGAACCGCCCGCTGCGCCGCTAAACACCGCGTGTCTACCGTATATATAAACCGGGGGCTACAGTCTGCGCACGCATATCGTCTATCTCTTTCTCTCTCTCTCTCTCTTTCTCTCTCTGCCGCCCCACCTTACTCGCTTGCTTGCAGTGTACGATGTGCACAGCGACTGTTCTCCTAGTAGCTATAGAGGAGATATAGAGGAGATGTGTATTATACGGGCGGCCCGTCGTGCAGGCACAGATTAAAACGCTGTGATTATAGGAGCTGGTGTAGCGCGGGCCTCCGTGTCTCATGCCGCGATTTTCTGCCTATCGTACTTTAATTATTTCCTTCTTGGCGCATGTTATATTTTATGGCATGATTAAAAAAAAGTGATCAATTTGGAATTAATTGCAGTTCTTGCAACGATGTACCAACAAGCTCTCAATTAGTTTCATGTACTCTTTGACTCACTTTTAAAACGTACTCATCAATAATATAAGCAAATATAAAAAGAAACAAGCACAATGTTTCGAGAATAAAATGATAAATTGCGAATAGCCTGTATTTATTATTGACATGAAAAGACTCTTTGCTTTCTTATTTGCACTTTTTATCGAAGTAAATATCTTGACTATAGGACTGATTTCTTTGTCCTTTTTATCGCAGTAAATGAAATGTACCGGAAAATTATCCTTCTTACTTACTGCACACCTATTGTTTATACCAAATGAAATAAAAATATCGCTAAAATAGACATGAGTACGATACAGAAAGCACAACTCAGGCCTCGATTGAAGGCGCAACGCACAGCTGCAGGCCAGAAGGAAAAGAGGAATTTTCATGAACCGTCTCGTTATCTCCGAGTCGCGGCTACTTAGCGTCACCTCCAGCGCGTCCCTCGGCAGAGCCTCTCGAGTCTCACTCGGCTCTCGATCCTAAAAAGGCCTAAAAACTCGGCATCATCCTCCAACTGCGCACAGACGGACGGATACGCGGACCAACTACGGACGGACGGACGGATAGACAGACGGAGTCCTTCTTCAGTCGGGGCACGCTACCGATGCAGCCACCCCTTTACGTTTGATTCTCTTTTATGCCGGTATCTCTCTTTCCCCTCCCTTCCCCTCGATCTCCCAGTCCCGATGCCGAAGCCGAGGCTCACCGGTTTAAATTGCGAATGCCTGGCGTTCCGGCGCGTTCTATTTAAATGTAATTTGTGTATCCCCCAGCTGGTGGATCGCGTGTATATCAACATCGGGAGACAACCTTGGCCCATTCGGTACATGCCGCCGCTATACTGCTGTTGCCGCTGTTGCCGCTGCTGCACCGCTTCTTTCTTTGTTTACGCGGCCGCGTAATTCCGCCGAATTCCGCCTTTTTCTTTCTGGCTCGTCTGTATAGAGAATCGACGCTGCGGCGCTGCTGCAGCTCGCGTTCTTCGTGTGCGAGCTGATGAACACGTGCCCTTTAGTTGTCGTGCGCGTCTATATAGGCGCAGTGCGATGGCTTTGCGTGCCTCAGCCTATGTGTGTGTGATGTTTTATATGTTGTACAGGCGCGTCGGAGAAAGATGGTTTTTTAAACTCTCTATAGACCTGCAAACTGCAGTGCTTGTTCGAGAATGTTGAAGAGAGGAGCTGCTGCTGTGAGTTTTTGCCTGCTCGAATCGCCTGCTTCGATAACTTACATGGCTATACATGGATATGTAAATATATCGATTTTATTGAGAAGCGTAAAAGTGTCGTGTACGCGATGTACAACGAGTCTTGACTTATTCCCACATGCAGAATAAAAATTATAATAAACAATATAAAGAAGAATTTGCCAATCCAACTAAAATATAGATTTACGATCTGTACTAAATCAGATTGAACAGAAAACAAATGGTTCTCGCATAAAAAAACTTTGAATTAAATCAGAAAAACAAACCAATCAAGCTGCAAACACCGTGATATCGAAACGGCAATCGCTCTTAACCTACAAAGCAGAAAAAAGCACTGCAGCGGTCAGGATAAAAGAGTGAGAGGGGGGGAGGGGAGAGACGGTGCACACGGGACTGAGGCTCTCCAAAACGAGAGAAAAGAGCTCGTATAAATCGAGGAGCCGTCGCAGAGCCCGAACACGCCTAGAATGAAACTGGAATCGTCAAAGTACACAGCGGACTCCCTTGTACACATCGAGAGGCGTGACGGCATTAGTCCTCTATATATATATCTTATCAGATCCACTGCAGCTACTCTCGCACTGCGCACTCGGGGCCGACAACACCCTTAATAAAGCTGTATCTCGGAGTATTACACGCTCTCTTTCTCCTCTCTCTCTCTCTCTCTCTCTCTCTCTCTCTATATATATATATATATCCTTTTTTTCTCTCCTACACTTTTTTGTCGGCCGACCCTCTGCACACACTGCGGATTTCCCACGCGCGCCAGAGGGTGGACGTTCGAGCGCGAAAATCCGTGCCGCGTGCCGCCGAAGAGAGAGAGAGAGGGAAGATAGCCCAATTCGTTACGACACGTAATTTGCGACTGATTGGCGAGAAATTGAAGTTTTCCCCGACTACGTGTGTGTGTGTGTACGCGCTCGCACACCTCGGTATGAGTAGTGCATGCGATAGTTTGGAGTAAGTGGAAGGTACGTGTGGGAGAGACGCGAGCGCAAGGGAACCGACTGATCCGATGTTTATGGGAAAAATGTAAATATCGATCTTGTGACGAGGGAAATATGTACTTGTTCGTTGCGTATTATTTGCAGTGGGCTTTACATGCGATGCATTACACGAATAAATAAGTAATTGAAAATTGGTCCATTAAAATAAACTCAATAAAATACTTAATAAATAAAGTGCGAGGTTACATATAATATACCGATGCAGGTTACATATATATACATATACTACAGCGCGCTACTACTAAATTTCGAAAAATCTGAAGTAGTCGGAAGTAATTCTAATTATTTTCAATATAAATTCAGTATACACTAGCTTAACTGACTTTCACGAAATGTAAACTGTCTGCATGATCACTTGTCGGGTGGTCGACAATAAAGCGTTTAACAGCTGCAGCTCCACAGGACATGTATAAAGGATGTAACGAGGGATCGATACAGCGCGGATCAAAATAACAGCCTCGACGAAACTCGAAACCCCCAAATCAGAAGATACCTTAATTTTCCCGCAGCGCGAACCGCACACTCGGTTAAGCGGAGGGTCGCGTTCATCTAGTAGGTACCGACAAACGTAGAAGCGCTGCTATAACCCAATAACCTGTTATTTCGACATCTGCGCCTATTATATTATATAAGTGCAGCGCGCACTGCGGAGAGTCGCTATATATTGCTCTCTTGACTTCTGGCGTTCTTTCTGCTTCGCACTACGCGCAATACGGACACGAGACTCTGTGTACGTGTGTGTGTGCTCTGGAGGGTGGCCTAATGACAGGTTATGAAATTTCGCTCTCGGCACGTGCCCGACCTCGTCGTGTGTATCCTGTTCCCGTAACGTACCTTCGTCCAGAGGCGCAGTTATTGTCCCGATCGGGGCTCTTGTATAGCCAACATTGGAATGCCACCTATTATCGCGCGGATGATCGCGCTCAAAAGTCGAGTGATCCGAGTGCAATATGATATGAGATAACTTTTGCATGCTACGGCTACTGTATATACACAATAAGGGAATATGGAGCAGTATAGGTATAGGTATAGATATAGGTAGTGCAGGGTATAACGCAAAATATATGATTCGAGTAAAATCGCAATCATTACGAATAGTGATAACGTATGTAGGATAATTCATGCAGTATCGAACATATATCTTTGAAACAAGAACGATTGATCCATCAATGCCGCCGAGGCATGAAAAGAAGACGAACCTTCCTTTATAGCAAACGGAAAAAGAACCGTTTGTTCGAAGCCCCGGCACACAAGATACACTGCGACTCGCGGCGTACAATAGCTGTACATCAAGAATCACTTATCCGCCACGTTAAAAGCTGCTGTAGGACGTAGGACGCGCGCGGCAGCCGCGATAAGAATCCGGCTAATAAAAGTCTGGCAAGCGAAATAAATTAGTTACACGCTAGCTCATCCCTTAATCGTTGAATCCGTCGGATTATTTAAAGGCTCCCTTCCCTCTCCCTATCTCTTCTCTTCCGCTGGCTCGTCGGGACGTACAGTACATACCGTAGGCAGGCAACAATATATGTATACAAGGAGCATGCACGAGCTCGAGATAATATCGCCGAGATCCTTCCTCCTTTCCCTCTCCCTCGCTCATGCTCGTGCCCGAGCGCGTTACCATGACTCTTTGGAACATTTTCCCAAGTAATAAAGCTCCTAGCCGAGCTTATACGCGCGGCTTCTTCATCTCCCTCGCACTTTCTATATATATATTCTATATATGTATAGAAATCCCTTTTTCACTGATTTCATGTTTTTTTACGTGGATTGTATTGGAGGGCGCCATTGTTTAATATAAATCCTTTCAAACATACAAAAAAGGATAGCCCGTATCAAAAACAATGTTTCTTAAGTAAGTCAAGCTCAATATTAACTCGATAGAGAGATTTTTCACTCGCAAGCTCTCAACAAACACTTTTTCACGCGAATCCCAGCAATCGCAGCGCGCGTCCTCTGTGCAGATATTATTTGCTGTACCGGTACTGCACATACACTAGACTTTGCCGCGGAGCGGCGACGGAAGTGGCCTGAATGACACCCGCGTCCCCAGAGAGTTTGAGAGAGAGAGAAGATGAGAACGCGTATAGCAACCCCCTTGCAACGGCACACGCGCGGGCCTCTGCACCCTCTTTACTTGGCGGCAGCGGCGGCGACGGCGACGACTCGTCCGTCTCTTTATACTCGCGATAGAGGGAGAGAGAGAGAAGAGGCATTATGCCGAGGCGTCACGGGGAGACAATATTATGACGTCTCTAGCCAAAGACGCGATCTTCTTTTCTCGCAGTTCGCAGCTAACCATCCCCGCCGCTGCAGTACTCGCTCTTTTTATATCTCGGTCGTGCGACTTGTGCACGCGGAGCTCGTGGCACTTTCTTATTTCAGTTTTTTTTACTCGAGAGTACTTCGCTCTAATTTAGTAATATTAAGGCGTGTAATTATTATTATATTTTATCCTCGATTTTATCTGCCCGTTTTCTTCTTCTTGATCCCGGTGACATTTTGTCACTGCAATTTAATCATTCTTAATTATTTCTTTTATATTCTAATTGAGTAAAAATGAAGAAAAGATAAAAGTATCGAGAGTTTCTTAAACACTGCAGACTATCAGCTCCTTGATACGCACCATCGGGATAAATGCTACCATAAGAGATAAAGCATCGCATCCCGCTCTTATAACTCTATATTCCCTTCGTAATAATCACCGTACATGTATATTTACATACGTGCTAGCCCGTTTGTTTGTGCTCTCCCTCTTCCACCACATACAATTTTCATCTCCGTCTCGCTCTTTAGCTTTCGTCTCTCTCTCTCTCTTCCGTACTCTTTTCTCCAACACCCCTCAAACCCGCATTCATGCCCCCGTATTATATATATATATATATATATATAAACGCGTGACGTCTCTGTTAGGGCTTCTCTCTTTCTCTCCGCACTTCGCACTTCATGCTAATTCCATCGATCCGCATTTTAAGCCCCTGCGAAGGGCCATGATTCCACGTCCTGCCTAAGCGCCTGGCTATATACGTATCGTGCGTATACGGGAGATGACTAGGAGAGCTTGGATGGAACAGTTAAATAAAGGCGCAGTTACATGGGGTACAGTTAGACGCAAAGCGACGAATAGGCAAAAATTGCATACAACTATAGGATGATTAGGATGTGCAGTATATAGAGAAACTAGTATGAAAGGGATTATATAATATGTGTAGGTTTTATATACCCGATTTCGAACTCGATTCTGAAAAAAATAACTTTTTTTTTGGTTTTTCTACTCATTTTACTTGGTGTAATGAATGAAAATAAATTTTATTACGATTCATGTATAAAAATAAATCGTAGAATAAAATATATTTGTTGTTAATAATAATCGGATTATCGAATCGAATTGCATAATATCCATCCATTATGCAATTCGATTCGCAAAGATGAATCCTTAATTGAAGCTCCCTTTAAAAAACTTGCATTTAACAAATGACAGCACCACCAAATGCTCGCTGCGCTCACCTCATTCACCACGAATGGGAAAATCATTCCCCGCGACATCGTCATCAATGATTCTTTTTTTTCGCAAATCGCGCTGCTTACCGCGCATCATTCGCTTTTTATCGCTTGGAACGGCGTCGATTCCGCACCCTCGAATAAGCGAATACACACACACACACACACACACGCGCGCGCGCACAGAGAGAGAGAGAGAGAGAGAGAGAGAGAGAGTGAGAGAAAGTGGAACATAATGCAAGCTGGGCGAAGAATACAGATCGGATCCCTTTCATGCGAATACGCGTATAGGAGCTGCGCTAGTGCATTAGTGTCGCCTGCGCGTCGCACCAATTGAAAGCTCGCTCTTGTACACCGCAGGCGTATACGATGCGATTTGATTGCAGCGTTTGATAACGATGCTCTTTGCGATTGAAAGGCGTTCAAGTGGCGCTCGCAGTCTCTCGTCCTTATAAGTATTTGTCAGCGAAGGTCGAGCCTTAATTAGCGCCTGGGCTTACGCGCTTGCACTGCACTCGGAGGGGGGCAGCTTGTATTCGCGCCAAGTGCACCGCGACTCGTGCCGCACGCGTCAAAATGCGATTCTATAATTAACCGCGAATTTATTGTCTTGGTTTAAAAGGAGAAGTAGCTTTAGACACCTTACAATGCTGCGAATATTTTTTTCCCAAATGCGCCAAGTCCATGTGTAAGGGACAAAGGACGATGTTACAGTGTTTCAAAGATCTAAAGTGCAATAATGTGCTTCTTTTGGATGTAATTAGTAATTGTTCGGATTCACGTTTTTTTTACAGAATGAGAGAGTGAGTGGTGTGTGTGGGTGTGCGAGTGCGACTGTGAAGCGTATAATTTGAATAGTGAATTAACATTGAATATCTGTTAGAGAATATGAGATCTGAATATCGTGAATTGAATGTTGATTTACATCTATTGTAATCGAGGCTCGCTGATGTAATGTAAACCGTTACTAACGAATTAGCGTAACTTACACTATTATTTGTATACAATCGAACAACATCAAACCGAATATGAAATGATAACGTAATCGAATCAATACCGATTAAACAATACATTTCTCTCTTTCGACTGATCCTAAGCACACGTCACCAAGATAAGCATCACTTTTCCCAACGGCGCAAAGACACAAAACAACGATCGAAAATTAGCCTCGACACTCGCACGAAAATTAGCGGAACTACCAACTGGCGCATTAAGCGAGGACCGCACACACATATATATATATATATATATATATATTTATAGTTGCGTGCATTGGCCGCAGTGGAACCGCGCCGAAAATCCTTTAACTCAAAGACTCGTCAAGTGCCGCCTGCGGCACATTGGTTTTTCGCTCCCCCGACGCGTCGCACAAATCCCCGCTCGACAATACAGGCGGCGAAAACCAGTTCACCTCGGGGGGTTCTCCCTCTCTCTCTCTCGCTCTCTCTCTCTCTCTCTCACTCGAGAGGTAGGAAGTTGAATTCCACAGAAAAATACACAAGGAGAGAGAAAGAAACGCGGGGGACAAATGACGATTGAACGCGCGACGACGTCGAGTGTCCGAGAGTGCATGGGTTCTTTTCCCCTTTAAATCCCTTTCCCCTTCTTTCTTTATGGCTTGTAATATCGCTAAGAGAGTAAGTATATGTATGATGTATAGTTGCTTTGATTCGGTAGCGTTTACGCGTGAGGTAAATAAACGGTTGAACTTGTCAATTTTAGTGCCCGCGGCCGACTACTTTGCATTCTCCGGTTTGTCATATGTCGTGCGCCACTTCACTCGTCAGGGTCTACTTTTGTCTTTCCTTCTCAAGGCTGTCATCTTAGATCGAGAAGACTGGATTTTTGAGCCCCGCATATCAATTCAAACTCTCATATTGTTTCACATTGCTTTCCTTAAAAGGTTCGTAACGATCTTTTTTTGTGTTTGTTTTTCGTTAATGGTACGATTAATGGAGCTATAGAAATATTATACAGGTATAAATAACGTTTTATTCGCTCAGTAAACGTTATATTCTACGATTTTATTCATATTTGTATACGCGTAAATAAATTAATTTTATTCCGACTTATTCATTTTTCTGATTGGAATGCCATAATTTATTCCCAAACTGGAATGTCAAATAGCCGACGTACAAAACACACGTTCTGCATAATTATTACATATTCCAAGATTGCGTTCCTCGGGTGCATCGATCATCAGGTGCATACGTCCAAGTATATATATGAAGAGAGCTCAAATATTTTCTCAAATTAGGCCGGATGACTGACTGCAGGCGATGATTGACTTTGAGTTTTCTGTGAAAGGTCGCGTCAGCGCGTTCCCCTCGGCATGGCGCACTATGCTATAGCGCCTAACAATAGGCTGTCAAGAATCGTTCACCCATCAGGTATACCTATGGTATGTATACATATTCCACGCGTATCGAACAGGCGGCGGGAGCGGCAGCGTCGCCCGGTACAGTTTTAACTGTCTTGCACCTTTTTCCACTGCGGCCTGTTGACGCGAGCGGCCAAAAGAATCTATAGGTGCGCACGCGTATTATACCTTTCAAAAGCGACATGAGAAAGGAAATCTAAATTGCCGCAAACCCACGGCAGGAGTTTGAAACTTCTTGATTGTTTTAAAATTTAATTTCTTTTTTTTTCTTTTTAAATTTGATTTTTTACTTGAAATTTCTTGCATATCTCATTGAACACTCTCTTAAATAATAATACTTGGACCTATGCAAAATATCGCTATATTTAAAAAATTAAAATTTTTAAATCATCTATGATTCTTATATCTTTAATTCAATAAGTACTTGAGTTTAATATTTCATCGACGAAATATTTTTGTCACTCCTGCACTTGCTTCGTCAAATATTTTTATTAAAACTCAATCTTCAGCAAACTAATGCAAGCAACCGCAATATAAGTCATTCATTGTAATGGCCATACATCTCAGTGAATAATAGATAAAGAAAGAAAACTGTGGGCGAAACGTACAGTAGAGAAACTTTGGGGGATGCAGACGATTCGAGTATATAGGGCTATGACGCGCGTACGTTCTCTCTCTCTCTCTCTCTCTCTCTCTCTCTCTCTCTCTCCTCCTTTCTCTCTCGGCACGGGTCCAAGACACGTCAGGGCGTTTCAACGCCGTGATGCCGTGACGTGTGGAATGGGGTCCGGGAAAACCTCCGGGGGAATGACATATCCCACGGCCAATCTCGCGCGCGAGCGTGTAATTCCCGGCCACTGCCACGAGCTGCTGCTGCTGCTGCTGCTGCTGCTGCCGCTGCTGGTGCGGCAGGTGAAAATAAGCTTGCGCTGCTACTATACGCCACATCTCTCGTTCTTTTTCTACTCTCAGAGTGTTCGTGTGTGTGTGTGCGTGTGTGTACAGGGAAGGGTGGACTGCATCGGCCATACGATTAGTGGCCGACTCTTCCAGATCATCTCGATTCAGAATTTTTCTTGGAATGAAAAGTCCATCTCCTACGAACTTATATATCCACCCGGACATGCATTCGCGCGCATCTTTTATTCATGTGATCTGCTATCTGCGATATTTCTACTTATTATAATTCTTTTGTTTGTTAATTCATCAATTCTTTTTAATCGTATAATTAAGTATATTATATTACATAAATGTACGGTCAATCCTGTATCGATGTACTCGACATCGTTTAAGATTTACTTTTAAATCTCGTTGAGGTTGATATTCGCAGTGATTTTTGTAGAAAAGAAACTGTTGTCCATGCATCTGCACTCGTTCAAAACGAATCTTTGACAAATACGACAGCCTCGGAAAACAACTCTGTGCAACCCTTGCAATCCTCTCAGAATTCCGACCCTGCACGGCAAAAGTGACAACCCGTTCTCTCTCTCTCTCTCTCTCTCTCTCTCTCTCTCTCTCTCATCCCCACCCGTGCATGCATTCATGTAGCAGCGCTGCACCAGGGCTATGTATCCATAATACATGTAGCGCTCCGGAGGCTGCGCGCATCAGCTTCCGCGTATAAAAGATCCACGCTCTTTCTCCCTCTCTCTCTCTCTCTCTCTCTCTCTCGCCAAGGAAGAAAGTAAACGAGCAGAGAGAGAGAGAGAGAGAAAAAAGTCGCGTGTATAGTCGCGTCGTTGGCGCGCGGGCATAAATTACCGGACTATCGGGCGCAGAAGAGCTGTTCTTTCTCTCTCCTTTTCTCTCTTCTATATGTATGTATATACGTATGTACAGAGGGAGTTTCTTCTTCTCTCTTCCTCTTTTTCTGGTACGGAGCAAAGTCTTTTACGGCTTCGCCCGGCGGGATTTATACGGAGTGTAAGTGACAGAAGCGCCTGTGCCGCCGCTCTGAAAAATAGTACGCGAAATGCTGCTGCTGCTGCTGCTGTGAGTCGTCTTGGAAGAGCGAGCGAAAGAACGAAAGAGGAGAGGGAGAGTGCGAGAGAGAAGGTGCTGAGAAGGACGGAGTACCTACGCCACGAAAATAAGGCTCGCAGCCGCATGATTCCGCATGGCGGACGAATATTTGGATTAATTTTTCAGTGCTGATGATTGGTATAGTAAATCTGCCGAGTGCAGAGCTCAATTCGAAATACGCATAATATGAACATTTTCATCAAGAGTAATGGATCTGCATAAATCATTTGATGGAATCGATCTCCTGCCTATCAAATTTCCCTAAAAATATCAATTTTCTTTTTTCATTGCTTCGATTTGCCTTGTAGTCCGCGCGCCAAATAGCAAAAAAAGACGCACTTACTTAAAAGTGTCATTCCTTCGATAAAACCAAGAGAGTACGAGTCCGATTCGCGCGCACTAAAAGTAAAACTCGAGTAAAATAAAGCTTAACCTTCGCAGCCTTTCTTTATTACTCTTTATGCCTTTCTTTACTACTTTTCATTGGAACTACAATAAAATATTTCCTATCGATTAATTGTCCTGCATATATACATCTGAGATTATTCAAACACTTCAAATTTTCCTGTTAAAAGACGAAAAGAATAATTTTAAATGCTAATATTGGCAAAATAGTACACTGCACCCACCGTGTGGTAAAAAGTAGCTCGCGCCAAAGCGAGAGACGCTATAAAGAAAAGAAAAGTGTAACGCGTAGCTTTTAGTCTGACGAGGCTTGCATCCGCTCGTACAGCAAGCATCGATTCTTAATTGAAATTATTTTTCACCGATTGACTATACATCGCACAAGAGACTCTGCATACATACACGCACACGCGCGCGTTTAAAGATACAACGAATCCGACGAGGTCCCAGCTAAACGTCGCATAAAAAAAGCAACAACCAAAGCAAAGGAGAAAACAGACTGCAGCATATCGTCATACGCGTATCTCGCGAAACCGTATACACACATGTGTACGAATAAGGGTATGTAGTCCCCTTGGAGTGGCTGAGAGAGAGTGAGAGAAGAGACGTTCGGGGCGGGGGGGAGTGTATATAATTGAAGCCGGAGGTAATTAACTCCCTCGGCAGAAGCTTCGGCATCGTTTTAATTACCGCTCTCGTTGCATTTCATCGAGCACCGCCTCTCTCTCTCTCTCTCTCTCTCTCTCTCTCGCTCTCTCGTCAACTCCTTCAGCGCCTGTGTATATCGCTGTCCTCGCGTCTCCCGCTCGCTCTCACCCCATTACGTATTTATTATAAATCCGATATAAACCGGTGCGAGGGGGCGCGAGAGCTGCTGCGCGACACGGGAATGAAATGCCAGACTCGCGACGCGGGGAGCGGAAAAAAGAAGCTGAACGAGAGACACCGACTGACGCGGAAATATTCCTATACCTATACGTGTATGCGACTCTTCCTTCTTTCTTTTTTTCTTAATGACATTTCAATACTGCAGAGGGACGCTCGGGATGGAAATCGATGTAGGTAATATGAATTTCAACGTACGACGTATGTGCAGCGCGTTGGCTAATTGTTATGAGAATTTCTTCTATATATACTTAATCGGCTTGATAAACTTCCAAATAATATGATTCCAATTGATTTCAATTACTTCAAATTAGTATATTTTATATTCGTATACAAAGCTCGCTCTCGTGTTTAAGACTCGTTTCAAAAAACTAATTATTATCTATATGTATAAAAGATAATACGAAAATTGGATAAATTTTCTGTGCAATTTATACATATATGAATTATATGCATATACATACGAGTACATATTTATCTCGTTAGTGTCGAGAGACACGCATGAGCAGATCGGCACCGATACGCGATGTTCGGCCAAGCGCACGGCAAAGCGGCTCAGACTCTCATATACCTCGCCTATTTGATACGCGAGATAATTCGCATGATTCTTCCTCGTTTTCCTCGGTTTCCTTGGCTCTGACGATGTTACATTTTGCGTCAACCTCATTTAGGTCGACTGTCTTCGTAACCTCGGTTTGTAAGGTGATTAAAAAAATGCTTATTTTATACTTTATTTTCCTCATAGCGTGAATCGAGTATCACGAGAAAGCATGTACACTAAATTGTAGAATTATATAGAATACGAAAACTTGTGAACAATGTATGAAAAAGGTTTAAACGAGGGGGGAATGAGAGGGAAGCCAAGTTAAGGGCCGTTAAGCATCGCGCATCAGAATCCCCGAGTTGTCCAGTCCCCAGCAGCTGGCGCAATTTTGTCTGACATCAGGCTTCGACGCTTGTGCCGCAGGTCTCGTCGATCAACAGGGTGCTGAGGAACCTCGCGGCCCAGAAGGAGCAGCGCCAGCAGCACCAGCAGCAGCAACAGCAGCAGCCGGGCGTCGGCTCGGTGGGCGTCGGCGTCGGCGTCGGCGTGGGCGCGCCGAGTCCAGCGGAGAGCGTCTACGACAAGCTGAGGTTACTCAATGGCCAGAGCACCGGCTGGCCTAGACCCAACCCATGGTATATGAATATTCTATCTACTTTGCTATTTCTTACTGGCAGCCCCAGCTCTCCTGGCTTCGCTTCACCTCAATCTTATTGCCATTGTTGTTGTTCGACCGTTATTAATTCTTATTATTGCAATAGGCTTTTTCCATACACGAGTATACACTAAATGAAAATATCTCGAAATTTGATAGATCTGATATTCTAATTTACTCTTTACGCTGGATATACACGTGAGATAAAGCTGATAAATTACTGGAAAAATGTTCATTTTAAATTAGATTATTCCGACTTTTAAATGGATTAGAGATAGTATAATTAAAAGAGTCAGTTGAGAAAAATCATGGCAATAGATTTCCATCGAGAATTTGGAAGAGAATCTGAATTTCGTCTTTTTTTTCGTGCAAACAGGTATCCGTCCGGAGCAGGTAGTCCTTTTTCTTCTCTGCAACCGAGCTTAAGTCCGAGCCATTGTACGGCCCTTCCTCCCGATCCAGCAGACATTCTTCACGTAAAGAAAGGTGAGTCTCCTTAGATATTATTTTTTTCTTCTTCTTCTTCTTCTTCTTCTTCTTCTTCTTCGTCTACTTAATTTTTCTCTTCTTCTCTTTCCCTCTCTATCTGACTTATCGATAGATAATTCCATTCAATCTCCATCGCTGATTTTTTCACGATTTTCTTATACTATTATATGTATTTTCTACCTTCTTTAATATAATATTATACATCGATTAGTAATTCGGTAGAAGTATCAATAAGATTGTTTTTATAGCACACGTCGTAATCTTGAGCGATTCACAAGTTGGAACTTGGAAATACTGAGAAATATGAATGAATTTTGCTAACTCATAGCTTTTCAGCTTTATCTATGTTGTTTGGTTGACTATTTATTATGCCATGATAAAGACAAAATTTAAAGTTATAGAGGATAAGTCTTTAGGAAAACTCAAATAATTTATTAATAAATACTTTACTCGTCTGAAACTTGGCGTTCGTAACTACTTTACTGCAAGAATTGCCATTATAATGCCTTTAAAAAATCTAAATAATTAAACATCTCAGTAATTGCAAAAAATTTCAAATCTGCAATTCTGCAGATGGCGTTTGCAAAGATGAAAATAGAGTAGGAAAATAGGCATCGATCACCGTGCAAAAAAGGGAATACGACGGGCGTCAGCCGCGCCTGCACGAAGCCGACTCCGCGTCCAGTCGGCCGCCGACCGCGGCTACGAATCCACGTATACGAATCCACCTATAGTACGTATAACTGCGTATAAAAGGGCCGCACACGTCTCGCGAGTGGCGCTGAGCCGCAGCAAACCGAGCGCCGCAGTCGAGTCTCGGTTCTCGGTGCGTACATGCTGCAGGCGCGCTTCAGCTGCATTCCGTGGGCGCGATCGCGCTTAAAACGGCCGGCGCGCCTGCGGCTCGGGCTTCAAACCGCAAATCCGCAAGTTTGCCTGCCTACCATCACCGCACGCGCACAAACACACACACACACACAGACAGACAGACACACACTTGCTGGTCTGTCCCTTTTGCTCGCTGCGTGTTATGTTCACGTGTGCACGTGCGCGCGAGATAGAAACTTTCCAGGCTAGCCAGAGCCGCGCTGTGCTCAACATCCTGTGCGTTCTGGACGAATTCGAAATATTAGTTTGAAATGTGCAGTCTGTGGGGTTATTTTTCTGAAACGAAGGTGGCTTTTGTACTTGCTTTGGTTTGTTAGTCAAATTAAAGGTAGAATATTACCAGAAAACGGGCTTATTGCTGAGCTGAGGATTTATTTTACTCAGAGTAGAATTGTTTATTTTATTCAAAACTTTGATATCATAGAATTTATAGATTTTTAATCATTATAAGCATAGATTTTATGCATTTTATGAAGAGAGAAACAAATAACTAAGAGTTGGGTCCTTGACAATATACTACAGCTAGTTATAGAAACATCAACAGTCCCACTTGAACTCTTCTTGTTTGCTTCAATATTCGGTAATATTTCATCAAAGTTTGTATCGATATTCATTTGCGAAAAAGAAGCGCAGATCAAAGTGTTAATTACATCAAAGGCGAGAAATTGAATAATCGCATTAAGTATCGCGCGCCACTGATCGCAATAAAACTCGTCGCCGCTACTCAACTTGGCGCTATTGACGTCCCGCGCAGGTCCGTGTACTCTTAAATACCGCTGCAAACAATCGATGGCGCACGCAATAAACGCGGCACAAGAAGAAAACGGATTTAAGCATTTCCGAATAATTAAAAAAGTCCGTCCCGCAGACTGCACCCACATAGCATCGTAATAAGCGCGCTCGGGATATATATATCTATCCACGCATAAAGGTACAGCGGCCGCGGCATCAGAGGCCGCGTTTATAGAGACGCTCCCGGAGGGCGCAGCCGAATAAACGGCCGTTCACAGCTGGATAAACGCATGTATGACCGCTGCCCGCATATATATATATATATATGGAAGCTCTATACGGCCAGCTCTCTCTCGCTCTCTCTCTCTCGCGCGCGCTTTAATTAATTAATCTAGCAGCAGCAGCGGCTCACACAAAACGCAACCCGCACACACTCGTCGAATGTATATATATATATATGTATATATATATGTATATATAATGTATACTAATATCAATGTAATTCGCGGTGGTGTATATAATATATATATATATATATAGGTATAGGTGT
>UELU01119561.1:0-15034 GCA_900490025.1 Megastigmus dorsalis | reverse complement strand
TCTATCCATCTGTCCATCTATCCATCTATCTGTCTATCTGTCTCTGTCTCTCAGTCTCTCTCCCTCTGTCTCTCCCTCTCCCTCTTCCTCTGTCTCTCTCTCTCTTCCTCTCTCTCTCTCTCTCTCTCTCTCTCTTCTTCAGTCTCATCGAAGGTGCATGGTGCCTTGCATCGACTGAGAATGAGAGGAAGGATTCTCTCTCGTGGGATCAAGACACTACTTGTTACTGCGCTCATACTTCCGCACGTTGACTATACTGGCCTTATCTATGGCAATGATCCCCGATATCTTGAGCTGAAATTGCAGCGACTTGTGAATGCAGGCATAAGATTTATATACAACCTCCACCGTGATGCGTCTATTACACCACTTCGAAGGGAGTTAGGGTGGCTGCTTGTTGGCAATAGACGTAAGTTCTTACTGGGCTGCTTTATTTTTAACATCTTTCGATTCAGGCGTCCAGTGTGTATATGAGAGCTTGTCATCGATGTTCCAGGACGTTCGTCGGTCGGTACGTCTACAGAGCGACCATCTAGTTATACGAGCCGTACTGCCGCGCATAGGTTGTCATTTATTATTGTTGCTGCCGAACTATGGGCTACGCTTCCTTTTTCTGTTGATAACTCTACCACTACAGCGGCATTTCGTGGACTGCTGCTGCAAACCCTGCGTGAATGGGAGGAAGGGGCTCAGTAACTAAGCGTTATCAAACTATCAAATTGTTATTAAATATTAAATTTTACATACTTTTACATTAATGTATTTTGTACCGCCACGTTGTTACATTCTTAGATCTTATATGTTATTAGTATATGCAATGCCTTATTATTGTTCCCTATGTAGTTAATCGAAATTGTAATCGTGATCTTGTAATTGTGATGTTAATTTCAATCGAAAATTGTATCTATACAACATATGTAATATTACTTTGCGCCATACGGTCCTACCTTGGCGAAATAAATTGATTTCATTCATTCTCTCTCTCTCTCTCTCTCTGTTCAAGATCATCGCTGGTGAAATAATGGACTATCTTGAACAGCGCAAGTTACTTTCTCCGTTTCAGTTCGGTTTTCGTTCCAACCACGATACCCAAACTGCTTTACAGTATCTAACGGACACCATCCGCCGCAGTATTGAGGAGGGCCTCGTCACATTAATGTTGTTATTTGACTACCACCGAGCATTCGACTCTATAGGCCACGAATCGTTGATGCTGGCTCTGAAGAAGCTTAAATTTCCTCCCTATGCATTAAGGTGGGTCCATTCATACATAACTGGGCGTAGCCATGCAGTCTTGGATCAGAAAGAGGTTCCTTCTGATTTTTTACCCACTTCATTGGGCGTGCCGCAGGGCTCGTCACAAGGTCCTGTGTTTTTTTCTGGCGCTTATCAACTCTCTCCCTGATTCTCTTAAGTTTTGCAAGCGTTCCTTTATCCTTTTCGCGGATGATTTACAACTCTTCATTCAGTGCCCAGTGAATTTACTGGCTTCAGCCATTTTTTGTATGAATGAGGTTGCCTCTTACGTCTCCGAATGGGCCAGCGGGCACGGTTTGATGGTTAACGCATGCAAGACAAAAGCGATTATTTTTGGAAGAGCCTCAAATTTATCCTTCATTTCAAATCAGGATTTTCCGCCGGTGTTAGTGAATGGGCAGCGGATTGAGTTTGCGGCGCGGGTTGGGATTCTTAGAGTGTCTCTCGCACCGGATCTCTCATGGAACTTACATGTTTCTGCGGTCGCGTCTAGGGTGCATGGTGTTCTGCACAAGCTTAGGCATAGGGGCTGGCTGTTGTCTCGCGAAAGAGAATGTTGGTCCAGGCATTGGTGCTACCTCACATCGATTATGCTTGTCTGGTGTATGACAACTTGCCGGCATATCTGAGTCTTAAAGTCCAGCGCCTTATGAATGCCGGAATTCGGTTCATTTATAACTTTCGCCGTGATGTCTCGATTACCCTGTACAGGGAGGAGCTCAAGTGATTGCTGGCTTCTGACAGAAGGAGACTTTTCATGGGCTGTGTCATCTCAAGAATATTAAGATCTGGTCGTCCTCCTCATCTGTACGAGGATGTTCAGAGATTTTCGGCGCTCCACTCGCTTGAAATCAGCTAAAATTTGCGTGCCTAACAGTAGAACGAGGGCTCATAAATGCTCCTTCTTCGTAGCTGCGGCGGAGTTTTGGTCTTCCTTACCAGAAACCATCGCTGATGCTTCCTCCCAAATACTGTTCTGAACGGCTCTTTTTGAGTACCTGCGCGATTGCGAAACGGCTGTAATTTCAGACACTCGTGTGTAGTTTCCCAGCGCTTATGTACGTTTCAAATTTTAAATCTTAATTGTAATTTATTATGTATTATGTAATTGTATTATGTGCGCGCGTCCCCTCCGTCTGTACTCTGTATTCTGCGTACATAAATTGTAACTCTCACCGCCGGTAAATGCTTATTTGTATTTTTATTTTTATTTATATTTATATCTATATCTTTATCATGTACAAACAAACAATAATTTTAAGTATAAGTTTGTAATGTATTTAATTTGCACCATACGGCCATAGCATTGGTGAATAAACTAGCTAATCAATCAATATCTACATCTTTAGCGACATATCTAAAGTGGTCCAATTGAAACCCAACGATTAAAAATAGCAAGCGCTCACATATATCATTCTTTGTAATTATACAAACATATCTCACATTACTATTTCAAGCCCTCGCTCAACTAATGTATATTATTTCTATTTTATTGTTTCAGGTGAGTACACATCAACAACAATCCACGCGAATAGCTCAGCACTACGTAAGTTCATCAATCACCTCTTTCGCATTTTCGCAAAAAAGGCAAAGAAGTATAAGAGAAACGTAAACAGAAACTCTGGCTGGATTGGCGTAAGATATATAAAAGAAAAGACATAAAGGAGAGAGCGAGCTGGCAGAGAGTGAATCGGAGGCATGTTTCTCCTTCTCGACCAAGTCCTATACCCTCTCATCTTTTTCCTTGTCGTAGTCGAACGAGAATAGACGTGGCGCGATACGTGAATTAATTCCTCGGCTGACTCGTTAGGATGTAAATTCCTCGTGAGAGCAGCGCACAGAGCATTGTTACGTAGAAGGAATTCCAAATTCCGCGTTCCGCGCGCCTCTTGGCCTGTCTCTTCCTCTTCATGGCGCTTCTCTTTCCTATCTCTCTCTCTCCCTCTCTCTCGCTCTTTCTCTCTCTTGGATCGCTTGTAACTCAGTCGGCGGGTAATAAAAGTAATGAGTTACGTCGCGTAGTAAGGAAGTTTCAACCTTGTTTTATGCGCTGCAACATTTACGAGTTTGGTTCGCTTTAGTTCTTCCTGTCTCTCTCTCTTTCTCTCTCCCTTCCTCCCTCCCTCCTTCTTTTACCATCTTCCTTTCTATTCCTTCCTTTTTCGTCTATTATTTTTCTTCTTATCTCCGCGGTGGTAAGATGATTAAGTTTTTAACACAATTTTATTGCTTTGTTTGTGATTTTTTCGGTATCAACAGCGGCATTCTCGACTTCGGAATATTTGACTTTTATAGCGCTTTCGTGCAAACAAACAAGCATATAAATCTGAAATTCTTAAATTGGGTCTAGAATATTGTATCACCTATAAATAAACAATACGCGCTTTCCCTCGTTCCTCCCAAATTACGGTCCAAAATAGCGCACCGCGTGCCATCCCAACAAAGCAAATCAGAGATGGAATTATTTAAACGGAGCGAAAATTTACATTATCGTACAACCAATTAGTAAACACATTTCGACTAACTTTCCCTTGCACTTGTGCATTACACCATCTTCCGTTGTAATTCTCTCTCTCTCCCTCTCGTCCACCCCCTCCCTCTCCCTCCCTCCCTCCCTCATTCATTCCCTCCTTCCCTCTCTCTCTCTCTGACACTTTGTGGCCTCTTCGACCTTCTTCCTCCACCTTGCGAGCGCTGTAGCAAGACACTTACGTCTTTCCTTGACTTATTCGCGGGAGAGTAGACTCGCGGAATTTCACGCGAGTCGTCAGATACGTACGTCGTGCCGTCACTTCGCGAGGCTGCATGTAATGCCTCTCTCTCTTTCTCTCTCTTCTCCGCCCTCTTTCTCTTACTTTCTCCTCTCTCGGAGCGCTGACAGAATTACTAAACCTATTCCCTGTGTGTTGTTGCGTAGAGAGTCGGCAATGTAAAATCGAAATAGATGCTAGATTGACGTTGAAGTTTGAAAGACGCTTCTCCTCGCGGCTTGTGAATTGTTCTTTCGTAAGAGTACTACAGCAGCAGCAGCTGAGAGAGATAGATAGATAGATAGATATAAGTTTATTTGTAATGGTTTACAAAATATAAGAGAGAGAGAGAGAGACAGAGAGAGAGAGAGAGAGAGAGAGAGAGAGTGAGAGAGAGAGAGAAAGGCGGCGCGTTTATCTTTCCCTTCAATTCCAGAAATAGATCAAAGCTGTCCGGATTTGCTGACTTTTTGAGGAAGAACAGCCGCGACGGAGTCGTGCCGGGCTTCATTCAAAGCGGCATCGATTTTATGTTCACAGCTCAAGCTGTGCTGTACTTAACTATGTAAAAATCTGATTACATAACGAGATACGTTATATTCAACTACTTTGTAACCAGAAATTTGGACAATTGCAGATAAAACGAGCTGTTGAGTTCCATTGTATATTATAGCTGCTTTAAAATACGAAAAATGTCGATCGAAGCCAGATTGCGAGAGCGAAATATTACTTAACATTCAAATATTCAGCGTTACATTTAATTATGCTCATCCATCATCAATAGTCTGGGCTGCGGTTTTTTTTCAAAAACAATTTCCCTTCGGAGATACAGCAACCTTCACTCCAGTGGCTACATTATTCTAGATCAAATCTGAATATCAGTGGGACATAATGCGATTCACTCGATTCACTTATGCAGATTCAATATGGACTTACATTATTCCCCGGACAGATCATATCGGATCCCTGCTAAATGAAAGATTATATCTTCGCTCGGCAATATTGCTTCCTCTTGACGATCATCGCATGTTTAATATCCGCGATATCTGCATCCTCGTAGCTATGACTCCTTTCATTTTTTGCGGAACAAAATATTTCTTCGCCTTTATTGGCCGTTACTAAACTACAATGATTGTAAGCTTTACCTCAGTTTTATCATGCATTACCCCGACACCTACTTTCACGCTTTATTGTCCATATCGAAACTTCTTTTATAGATAACTCTTATCAATATCTTCGCTTCCTTTTTTAATTGTACCTCGCAAATTTATTCATCGTCTTCTGAATTCAGCTATTTGAAAAAGTTTTATTGCAGCTTAATTCGTCTCACCTGGAATAACAATTCCAAAGCTGATATCCATAAATTCTAGCGGCGCGAAATCCCTTTTGCTCACTGACCCCAACTAAATGCGCCTCATAATCGTAAATACGCATTTTATCGAAAAAGCTAAAACAGGCAATGTTGGAAATTAGAGAAGCGAAGGTAATGGAAAGGGGCAGGTAGGCGATGGGTCATGCGGCAACTGGAGCGAAAAGGAAGAGCGGCGGGTACGGCCTTACCGCAGTAATGGCCGCGTGGGAGCCGCAGTGCAAATTCGCAAATTCCCATAAGCGAGCGAGCGACCGAGAGAGGGATAGAGAGATAGAGTTGGCTAGCATCGTCCGGTCACACTAGCCGATAAATAAACAAGCGAACGCGCTCGCTCATTTAGAACAGTGGTATATGTATATACGTATATATACTCGAATAGCCGCTGCGATTCGAATACCAATTAGGCGGATAATTACTCCGAGTGCCGAGCAAATAAAGTGGAGAGCCAGTGTCGTCGTTGTCGTCGCCGACGTGGCCGTCGTTGTCGTCGTAGACTACTCCGCTAAAGGTGTACATACTCTCTGTATGTGTGTGTGTGTGTGTGTGTGTGCGCGCGTGCGCGTGCGTGCGTGCGTGCGTGCGTGTGTGTGTGCGTGGACGGATGTACATTAGCACTGCGCCGCCGAGGAAGAGAGAAAGACAGATGTGTTGCCAGGTCGTATTTGTGCGTGCGCCGGTCGATTGCTCTGGTGTAATGGGGGATACACGACCAGTGTGTGTGTGTGTGAGAGAGAGAGAGAGAGAGAGAGAGAGAACGGAGATGGAGGTCTTTATGCTTTCGCGACTCTGTGAGAGTGTGAGTGTGTGTGTTTAGCCTCTGTTTGAGATGTATAGCGATATGTTTGAAGCCACTGTCGAACTGCGCTTGTCAGCACACTTTTGACCTGCTTTTTCCGAGGCTCGCTAGTGATTGATGGCTCTTTGGAGTTCTGGTAAATCGACTTTTAGGATAGTGACTGATACTTTCTTTTCCTGATTTGTCGGATTTGCGCAATCAAAATTTCGAGCCGATTGATGGTTTATAACAAAATCATTTACTCGAGGTTTAATTTAATATATTCTGATTTCTAAACTGAAAAAGTAGCGTAATAAACCTTATTGAAGCTCGTACATCATGGTCAAGAAAAAAAGATGTAGATCCGAGAAAGTCAAAAGAGAGGAATAGACAACAAAGCCTCGGAGAGATAAAGAGGACGGGGGAGGGGGTGAATAAAGGCTGAGAGAGGAAAACGCTCCGCGCAGCTCACGCGCTCAAGCGACTTCGAAGTGATTGCCAAAGAGGATTTGCCTCGTGCTGAATTTATGGCCAAAACGGCAATTTTTAGGCTCGCCTAGAGCTTCTGTCTCTCTCTCTCTTTCTCTCTCTCTCTCTTTTGCCACACTTTTCGACGCATTTCAAACCTTACAAGGGATATTCAAACAAATACCTGCCCACTGCATTTCACTCGCTTCGCAAGTAAGAATATGCGTTTCATCTAAGTGAATTTACAAGCCGAATTCGGGCATATAAGGCGAACGAATGTCAAGTTAGTCAAGTCAAAATGAACTTGCTTGGGCCTGAATGACGATAGCCTGTGGAACGGCAGCACGCTATCTGATACCGCGAGAGCTCCTCAATGTGCGTGCGCAGCTTTTCCATCGCAGCTCAGATTATTCAATCGGCACATTGAGATTGCTTAGGCTGCAAGAGAGCGCTCTACAGGGTGCTATTATATATATATTCACATTACAACCACATTACCAAACAGTATTATTATCATTGTTCGTATTATTATTTTTATTATTATTGTTATTGCTATTATTATTTTAAAATTTTTTAACTTGAAGATAAATTTAAATTTAAATTCACCTTTAAGATGGCTGAGAGAACTTCTTGTTTAAAATGCCGAAAACAATTTAAAAAGAATAATTTATTGATTAAATGCAAAAATTGTAATAAGGTATATCATACCGATTGCCATAAGTGGACAGAGGCCGGGACGACAACGACGACCAGAGTCGCTAGCAACAGTATATAATTAAGCTTTATTATTGTCAATTTTGCACGACGACTAGCCTCAGCCAAAATATGAGTAATAGTAGGAAAATTAATAATTAGAAAATTAAAGATTTAAATAGTGTAAAAAATGACACGCTATCAAATAGTGCAAATTCTAGCCGCATAGATAGTAGTGCGTATAACAGCAAGCGCCTGCTGTCAAATTCAGCGAGTGGTACCACGGTCTCCCCTCTCAGTGGTATAGCTAAATTAAAATCAGTAACTAGTACGAAACCGTCTCAGTCCGATACAATTGCGACGGTATTGGGTGGATTTGATCTCTTAAGGGAACCTCTTAATATACTACCGGCTATGGAGGACAAAATCCAGCTTTTGAGTGAAAATCTGAACAATCTTGTTGCTATTTTACAAAACCCAGAGCTCCATGCTGGTAGAGCTCCTGGTAAGTCGGACTGAGCTGGTGGAGGAAAATTCAACATTAAAGAATAAATTAATAACTTTAGAAGATAATATAAATTCAATTTTAGAGCATAAATTTCAAGAGTTACAAACAAAAATTTTAAATAGATTAGATACACTCGATGCAAAATTAAATGAAGAATTTGACGCAATTTACAATAATTTCGACAATATTACCACTGGGGTGGCGGCCGTGGTGCAAACCGTCTACGATATAACTAGCCATGACCCACTAACACTTGACAACGACATTATCAATAATGCGCAGAATATTTCTTTACTCACTCACACAAAAACATCATTCGAAAGCAACAAAAACAACACATCCCTCAGGCACAAAAAACGAAGTTTCGAGTGCGGTTGACTGCACTGCTTCTAATATTGCGCTCGAGGATTATGCCTTTGCCGTGTTCTGCACTATTCTTCCGACATTTAACAAAGACAACATACTGACAGTCACTCCTATTTATCTATCCAAAAATGGAGGCGGTTCGGGGGGTATAACTTCTCTGCTGGTTCAGCTTTCCAGCGGCGGTCTCATCGCTGATTTAATGCAGGCATAAATCAAGTTCACAGCGCTCAACACTAAAGATTTTGATTTAAGTTTTCTCAGCGAGCCATCTGCCTTGCCTGTTGCAACAATATTTATAAATGAATTTTTAGAAAAAAATAAATACAAAAATTTTGTAAACTTAAAAACATATGCCAAGAAACTTGGTTTTAAATATGTTTGGCACAGACAGGGCAGTTTCTTTGTAAAAAAGCATGATGGAGAAAAAGCACATTCCTTCACTACCTTCTCTGAACTCCAGAAAATTTCTGCGCAGTTAAACAAAAAATTCAAAAACAAGAAAAACAAACAAAATGTAGTTGATTGTGATCTTAACAATAGTGCAAAAAATTCTAATACAAAACATAACTCAACAAACAGCGATATCAGCGATGAGACAAGTAAAAAGAATAAGGACATTAGAGCATCTAAATGTAGCAAGAATAAATCCAAAAATAAATCAAAAAATAAATGACTAGATAACTCCGTCGATGGAGAGCAAGGAAGAGTTAAGGGGAGGTTGCGTGCGGGTTTCCTGAATGTGAACTCTCTAAGGGCACACATTCATCAGACCTGTCAATTTCTTTCTGGTGGTTCATCTTACGACCTGTTCGGCGTTTCTGAGACCTGTCTGAATCCGGATGTAAATGACGACGTCATTCAGATCAATGGCTATAAAGTAATAAGGCAAGACCGAAACATAAGGGAAGGTGGAGTCGCGCTTTTTATAAAATCTCATTTTAAATGCCAAATATTAGCTACATCTGATACTGAACAGAGAGATAAGCCGGGTATCCCGGAGTACATTTTTTGTAACATTCAACACTGCGACTCACCTCCTGTATTTGTAGCAGTCATCTATAGACCACCCAAAATCGCTAAAAAAAACCCTTGATTTTTTAGATAAACTGCGCACATTTTCGTTTGACTACAGTCATAAAATCTTGATGGGTGATCTGAATGGCGATCTGCTCACTGAGAGTGATGATGCGAAGTTTGTACGCAAGCTTGCTGCTAAACTCTCTTTGCAATTGGTCCAGCACGGTCCTACGCATTTCACGCCCACGTCGAATACATGGATTGACGTTATACTCACTGATGACAATGACGACGTCATTGATGGCCGCAGCGTGCCGGCACCTTTCCACAGCAAACATAACATCGTCGATGTTACAATCGTCTACTCTAACAAGGATTCACCAGTCAATTCATTTCAATATAGAGACTTTAAGAATATTTGCCCTGACTTACTCGCTGCTCAACTATCCAGCTGTGACTGGTTGCCGTTCGATGCTGCGGTCATCGACACTGAACTGGCACTGGACTGCCTCTGCAACAATCTCACGGCGGCTATTGATACATTAGCCCCCATTAAAACCTTTATTCCGAAAAAGCTCAGTTATACAGAAAACGTGACGCACTGTATCGACGGTACAAACGTACGGGGGACACGTCTCTGCTGGAGGCTTTCATTATACTCAGAAAAACGACTGACGAATGCACTGAGACTGCAAGGACGTCTTACTACCACGATAGACTGTTCGATGCTCTGGTTAGTTATGTCTGGAATGAACTAAGGAGTCTGGGGCTTCTGCCCTGACGTGAGCGGGAGTTCAACGGTTTTTCTTTGGACGAGCTCAACAAGCACTTTGCTGGCGTTTCCATATCTCCTCGGGGTGATAGTGCAGAGAGCGAGAAAATAATCTCTCAAGCTGCTGATGAAGGTTTTCGCTTCAAACACATTAATTTAAACGATGTGATTCTCGCTATCTCGCACTTTTCATCCAGGCACGGGGGATAGACGGCATTCCGCAAAGTGTTATTGTAAAGGCGCTTCCAGTAATTGGAAATCTCATTGTTAAGCTGTTTAACTCCTCCTTCTCTAAAGGCGTCTTTCCGGCCCATTGGAAGAAGTCGCTGGTTATCCCGCTTAAAAAGTGCAAAACACCTTTTTCCGCCACAGACTTTCGCCCGATCGCACTTTTATGCTTTCTTTCAAAGATGCTGGAGAGGATAGCGTATGAGCAGCTGCAGGAGCGTCTTGCAGCTACTCGCGTACTTGACCCTTGCCAGACCGGATTTCGACCCTTTCACTCTACGCAGACTGCACTACTGAAGCTGACAGAAGACATACGAAAGGGAATCGACAAAAAACTAATAACTTTACTACGTCTCTTCAACTTCAGTAAGGCTTTTGACACCATACTACCATCGCGTCTACTCACCAAACTACGGTCTATGGGGTTCTCCAGGGCTGCTCTCATGTGGATAAACTCCTATTTTTCCAATAGGCAGCAGGCAGTTTTCGATAATTCAAGTGGCGAGTCCTCGTGGCTAGCCACTAATTTAGGAGTCCCGCAGGGTTCAGTCCTGGGTCCTCTTCTTTTTTGCCTTTACATTAACGACGTACGTGACGTATTACACACTGGGGGCATTCAGCATTTACTTTACGCAGATGATCTGCAAATATATATTCAAGTTCCCCGTAGTGGTCTGGAGGAGGGCATAGCGAGGCTCCAGCTTGCCGCCAGAGCGGTGTCGGGGTGGGCTTCTGATGCCTCCCTCAAGCTCCATGCGGGCAAAACTAAGGCAATTTTATTTGGATGCAACAAATTCGTTACAGATTTTCAGTATGAGGAGCACACCCGCATTGACTTGGGAGATGGTATCGGTATTTCTTTCTCCGACTCTGTCAGCAGCCTCAGTGTATTACTAGATTCTAAGCTCCCTTGGAGACCCCATGTAGATACTCTAACGAAAAAGTTTAATCGTATATACCACCGAGGTGTTGCGTAGGAGGCTTGCTAAGGCGCTGCTGTTCCCTCACCTAGACTACTGTTCGGTAGTATTGCTGGATGCTTCTCAGGAAATACGAAACCGACTGCAGGTGTTACAGAACTCATGTATTCGTTACGTGGTAGGTATTAGGAGGGACGATCACGTCACTCCTTATCGAAGGTCCCTGGGCTGGCTGCGCACTGATACAAGAAGGCATTATTTCATGGCGGTACTTATGTACAAAATCATGCGCATGGATCTCCCAGACTATCTACGGTGCCTCTTCTCTAGATATGTGCCCAGGAACCCCCAGAGGGGATTAACAAAAGAACCCGCTCCTCCCCTGATGCGCACTGAGACTGGAAAGCGATCTTTCCAAGTTCAAGGTGCGCATTTTTGGAACTCATTACCTGCTGAGGTTAGGAACCTTCCTTCCCTCAGTAGGTTTAAGAACGCAGTTAAGGAGTACCTCTTCGAACTCGATCAACATTTATATTTGTTAATTTATTATGTGCCGTTCCATATATACCTTTTTTTACTGGTATGAGTGTATTTAAGGGATGAGTGAGAGGAGTGAATGATACATTTGTAGTGTGAATGTGTTTAATTTTAGCTCCTTGACTGATAGATATTAAGACGCTTTTATATTTAAATTTATTTCCTTTGAACAAATTGTTTTATACTAACTGCACACTGTGATATTACTATTAATTATAAGACTGATTTACTGCGATAATTCTCTAGTATTTAAGACTCTGTAATTGCGACTGTGATATCACTGACGAATAAGTGTGCAATATTTTATTTTATTTTATTTCATTTTATTCGATTTAAATTTGTATTATTATATTTTTATACAATTTCGTAAGAAACTTGCAAATAAATTCATATCTATCTATCTATCTATCACCTCTCTCTCTCTCTTCTCTCTCTCTCTCTCTCTCTTTCTTTCTCTTTCCCTCTCTTGCTCTCCCGCGCATCTCGTTCGGAAGAAAGCGCTAGAATGACTTTTTTTTTCGAGTGACCCCCTGACAACGAGCTTCGAGTATTTAAAAACATTAACCTTTGAAGCACGGGGGGCAGCTCAGTAGATTTACGAGGTGCAATTAATAAGCGGAAATTTGTAGTTTTTACATTATATTACATCGAAGGTATAATTTCTATACTCATAACAAAAATTAATGTAACTTAAAGTTATCGCTGGTTTATCAAAAAATAAATTTTACATATTACTTTTTTTCTTCTCTATTCTATATGGTTCTAGTTTACTGTAAAAATGAATTTTCTGATTCATTAAGCTAACAATGCCAAAAATGATTTTCCAAACCAGACACGATCATTGTCGAAAAATTCGGAAAACTCGGCGTGAATGGAAAACGATAATCAAACGTTCGTACTTAATTGATTTTATAAGATTCGACTGTCCTATTGCAAAATAAAGATTAATATACTCGATTGACAATTTGCTCACAATCAGCACCTTTAAGTTATTTATACAATTTGCGCGATACCCAAGTATAATTCTGAATGATTGAACAAAGGTCAAATTATATATCGAAACCAATCGCGTTTTCGATAATAATTTATACATTGAGATCTCGCATACGCCACTTCTAACCGCGGCGCGCACGCAACATTGACCAATCCAAATCCCCGGGCCGCGCAACTAAATTCGCGAATTAAAGAAGAATAAGCAGCTTGTTCGGCAAATGCACATTCCGCAGGATGGAAACCCAGCTACGCCACGAATTAAATCTATTTCACGCGAATTCGCAATTACCGTAATGAACGCCTGCTCGTGGATTGTTGCGATTAAACAACAGCAACGGCAGGAGCAGCAGCAGCGGCAATAGCAAGGATCGGTCAATTTCGCACTGGGGCGTCTGGCGTGTGTCCCGCGATAAGCGAGAACAAAAGCAATTGCACAGGCTAACGGGGCTAAGCTGTATTTATACATATATACTTATGTAGGTATGCGTATAGGTATGTAAGAGGCTTGCCGGAGGCGGGCGACGCGGAAAGTCGCGTCGACGTGACGGGAACTTCCCTCTAATTTACGCTCACGCGCTCGCACAATGAAAGTTTAACTGCTCGCCGAGTAGCCTATTATGATGTCCAAACATTTGTGAGCTTTTGGGGGCTATGGTTGACGAAACTCCTCTCTCTCTCTCTCTCTCGCTCTCTCTCAGTTATTTATACGCTTTACTTTTTTCTCAGCCTGTGCAAGCTTAGGTCTAACAATTTTTGATCTCCAACGCAGACGACAGCTGAGTTTGCTTTTATTGACCGGATAAATGAACTTCTGCAAATGTTTTCTCAGATTCTATGAACTATACGCGAACAGGATAAATAACTTTAGATACCGCTTGCAATAAAAAGATCGTTGAAATATGTACATGAAACTCGTAATTAACTTATATTACTTTACAGATGAACTTTGGTCTGTAAATGTATAGAAATGAACGAGCGCACTAAACCCCATTTCCATAGCAATGCGCGACGTAAAAAGCAATCCGCTGGAAAATCTAAATTGGACACGGGAACATGATTTATACGAGGAATCTTCATAACATTTCGCTGGACGCCTGTATAGTTTGCCGGCGTAGTAAAACAAATGAATTTATACGACATGCGCATGAAGTATAATTGCCGAGCAGACAAATTTTTAACTCCCCCCGCCTCCTCTCCCTACTCTCTCTCTCTCTCTCTCTCTCTCTGTACCTCTCTTCTGTCGCAATTGCATGCGTTATGAAAGTTTGTCCCGACAATGAAAGTTTAAATGCTCGTCAGACGGCCTATTACGATGCGCAAACATTCGCGCGGACCACTCGCTTAGGGGACGTGCAGGCTTTCTCCTCGATGATAAATATTTTCATCGATATGGATGGTGCAATACTGCTGCTGTATCTTTCTGGATTTTTTTAAAATTTGGTTTCATTACTTTTGATCGACGCATCTGAGTAGAATATTATTTTTGTGGATAAAGATTGTGTAAAGTTTGAATAATGTGTGTCAAAAAAAGTTTGAGAACAGTCTTAGTGCTCGATATATAAATATTATTTAAGGGTAATTAAGAAACGAAGGGAATTAGAGTTTTAAAGTTTCAGGTACGAGTGGAAATTAATTTTCGTGGCCTCCGTAAACTTTTAAAACTTTAATAGAACTTTAATTAACACTTAAGTGTACTTTTCTCTAATGAGCTGTTTAACCTCGGTTTCAAGATTGTACCCTCTTAAATTTGTCATCTGTCAGATATTTCTTAAAATGTTTGCTTCTCACGAAAAATTTTTAATTCAAATTATCAATTTAATTACACTAAGTAGGTGATTATAAAATTTAGAATCATGGATCACACCTCTTTATTTTATTAAATGAAGTTGCAATTAATTACTAAAAATTTATTTCTACCGTAAGTTACAATTTATTAAAACACAAAGAATAGCTTGGTTCTGAATCCTTAATTTTACATGTTATTTCCTTTAGATTTCTACACTCTTGATTACGTGTCTCGAGTCGCAACTCACCCTCCGAACCATGGAAATAAAAATGTCCCTTACCCACACGCCTCTCGGAGCTTCCATCTTCAAAGTCGCACGAGTCATCTGCAGAATTCACTTAGATCGTTTACGCGAATCTCGAAAAGAGAGGAAGAAAACGAAGCAGCAGCGAGAGGGAATTCGCATTCCCACGACTTGTCCAGGTAGAAGAAGGCTTCCTTCCTTCGACCCCCCCTCCCACCATCTCCCTCGCGCACATCGGCACAATAGCCTAACTTGGAAAATTTCTTGCAAGAAAGAGAGAAGCGAAAATAGCGTGACTGAGTGGTTGGGTACACACACATACACACACACACACACACACACACACAC
>UELU01119556.1:19965-34139 GCA_900490025.1 Megastigmus dorsalis | reverse complement strand
CACACACATATATATATATATATATAAGCGAAAGCTCGGCTGTACGGGAGTGTCCATGTGCGTGGAGGGTTGGGTTGACTCGTCGAAAAGCAGAAGAAGGAGGAGAGGATGAGGAAGGAGAAGAAGTGGAAGAAGAAGAAGTCCGAAGGAGGGAAAAATAACCAAGTCGGCGTGAGTAACACGATCGGTGCGCATGGTGGAGCGAGGTAGAGAGGGAGTGCGTTATATAGGTATAAGAGAGGAGCAAAGCCCGAGAGAATAGGATTCTTGCAAAGCGATTCCTGTAGCGATTCCCATTGTGCCTCTTACTAGGTGCATGAAAGCAGCATAATAGTGGCGGGGGATGTATCCGGAGCGAGAGCTTCTACTGCTGCTGCTGCTGCTGCTGCGAGCCTCCCGCGCGAGAGTTAGATTGGCTTCGTCTGCAGTACGGGGCAGAGGAAGAGAGAGAGAGAGAGAGACAGGGTAGGGAACAGGCGCCTTTTAATATTTCAATTGCTCACGCGCGCGGTATATAGGATCGATGCTCTCCCCCTATACACACATATACACGCATCTCTCTCTATGCCACTTGTTTATATATATATATATAGGGGTGGAGCGCGCGAGCTGTCACGCGTACATGCATGTACCGGGGAGAAACGAGAGCTACGACTACGATGCGCGATATACGCTGCACGGCGGCGGGTTCCGGGTTCTCTTATACGTAGACTTTCGTTTTGCCCAGCCATCGGCCTACTGCCTGCCTACTGCCTACCTTCCTTTCTGCCTACCTATACGACTACATAATGAATGTGATAGTAAGAGAGAGAGAGGGAGAGAGTTTGCTGATGGCTATAGTGGCCGCGATGTCTCGGACGCTTTACGCGGAATCGCTTCTCGTATCTATGGAAATCAGTTGGTGGGCCGAGCCTATGCGTTACCTCGAACACACGCGATTGACTACCTAGGTAAACTACGACCTGTGTGTATGTGTGTGTGTGTGTGTGTGTGTGCGTGTGTGCGAGCTTGTGGCATACTCTCGTGGCTAAAAGTCACTTGTTCCGGATGAAAATAGATGCTTCATTGGCTATAGACTGTACTTTTATCAGCTGGACACGCATTTATATGTACATGTACATACTCGATGATGGGCAACGTCGATGTGCGGCAATTAGAATCTCATTTTGGAACAATGTAGGGCTTGAATATCGGATTTGAATAATCGATGCGATTTCAGTTATATACGGCGAGCAAAGAGTTCTTTTTCAATTGATCGCGCGCACTTCGTAATAATTAAACGTTTGATCACATATACGGTGCGCGCGATCCTCATTTTTTTCGCTGGCGAACGTTGACGTTTTCGATTGTTTATATGCGCTTACGCTATATCCAAGTTCATTGGAATGCGTATCAGAAGCTGGTCCGTTACGTGCTAGTGGTGACAAAGTAATTGCATATATACACGAAAACTCCCTTTACTCACCCTACCTCCCTTAGTATTTTATCGGATTAAAATATTCTTTTATCAGATAAATTTCTTTCGGCATAAATTTCCATTGAATGTGAAATTTTCATTTGATATATCCGATGTAGCACTGTTCAATAAATATTCATGGTGTAGAGAGAGAGACAGAGAGAGAGAGAGAGAGAGAGAGAGAGAGAGAGGAAGAGAGAGAGAGAGGGGAGAGAGAGACAGCGAGAGACAGAAAGTGAGAGAGAGAGAAAGATCGAACGGTCTTTATTGTAAATTTACTTTCAAGTCGCATAAATCAGTTTGGGGGAAAAAAGGTTTGCTTGTAATAATACAAAAGTTTGCGAGCTAACAAAGGGAGCGCAAACGTTTTCCTTTTGCATTTTTATTACGTACCGCCGAGTCTCTATGGAAACACAATGTGATTAAATTTTCGCATAATTTTAAATAAATATCGATAAAGTATTTTACGCGTAATATACGAATATTTGATAGAGACCATTTTGTTAGCGGGCATTAGAATTGCTATAATTTCTATCGTCACAAAGGAGACTTCTATTATAGTGCGGTATATAGGAAAATCAATGGACCGATCAATTATCAAGTGATTTGTCCGAAATCGTAGATTCTGCATAATAATTCCAAGTTCGGGATCACCTAAATTATTTTGATCGAGGGGATATTCGAAAATACGCAACTACCTGCCCATTTGAATAATTGTAATATATTCAAGAGCTCGTACGTTAAGTACAAAATCTATTCTATATTACGGGATTATTTTAATCGCGCGCTTGTTTCATAATAGAGCAATCATCGGCTGCAATATCTCTTATAAGAATGCAAATTCTATTGCACATAGTTATAATTAATCGCAGTTCGAATGATTACGCGTGATTTGTAAAAGTGGTCGCGTTGACATTTTCAAAACTCAATTGAATATTTCAACGTGTCTACTACGATATAAGTTGCGAAAAAGTCGCTGCACACGGAAGAACTTTTCCTTTGAAAAGGGCCGCATAATCTCAGTGAAGAGAGCCACGATTATAGCTATAAAACGATATCCACAAGCTCCGTGTCGCACGCTCGATAAGAAAGTATAAGCTATCGCAACCGCTTCGCGCAAAGAAAAAAAATAGAAGAAATTCCCACACTTTTCTCGAAATAACCAAATCGCTCGACGCCAATATAGCAAGTGATCGAGGCAGCTGCTTCATCGTTAATCCACCGTTTCAGGAAAGTGCATACAGAGCTAGTATAAACATTAACCGCTCGCGGATATATATTTATACATATATAGGCAGCAAACAAAACGTCGGCAACAGGAACGACAACGAAGCCCGAGCTCGGCGCAGGCAGCTATATACGAAAGTAGCTTAAAAGTCAAAGATGCAATTCATCGAGTGCTGCAGCAGGGGCTTTGAATTCAGCGACGAGTCGGGCGCATAGAGCTATATTTAGCATTGCAAAGTTCAGCGGCTCTCGGTCGCATTAAGCTTTTGCCGCCTGCGGGACGCACGCGACTTTATCCCTCGACCCGTTGTTCTCTATACACTCCCCCAAAGTGGACAGAGAGGAGGGGAATACAAACGTCGACGCTATCGTGTACGTACACACAGATATACGTACACGTTATAGGCGTTGAGGGGAAGCTCTTGAGATGGCTTAAACCGATACGGTACACAAGCGGCTCGCGCGCGCGCGCGAGAGAACTGGGGCTTTTGCAAATGGGACATCGTCGCGCGGCGCGACGGACGGATTAGTACCAGGGGCTGCGCTAAAGTCCGTCTCGCACCTCTCTCTCGTTGTTTGTCGCCGACAAATATCGCGCGCTCGAAATTTACAAGAGGTACAGTAAAGCTACTGCCGCCGCTCTCTGCTACTGCTCACTCGTTCTCTCTCTGCTCGCTATTACATATTGGGGCCCTCGCGTCGCTTTTGTACGTGCGGAAAGTCGCAAATGCCCGACTGCACGTAAAAAAACAGGAAAGACACTCTAGCCGAGCGGGGGAGGGGTAGAAGGGAGTGCAGCGATTTCCCAGCCAGACTCTTTCAATCTAAACAAGCTGATGCGCCTCTCAAAGCTCGCTCGAGAGGTACGCTTCGGCAAACAGTGTCTTCGAGTGTTATTATATGTGTGTGCATATATATTTATATGGGTGGTTCTCGTTCTCGTGGTTACGTTATTACAGTTACTTACATTGAGATGATATTATTCAAGTATAGGTGAGAAATTTATGAAGATTTAATGCTAATATTCTATTTTAGAAGAGGTAAGTTTTTCAATTTGACTGAATTGATGATAAAGCGATCCAAAGATCATTAATGAAAATGTAACTTCTGTTTTGATTAATTATTATTAATTATCTGTAACTGTAATAACCTATTCAGAGTTTCCATGCTGACATAAATAAAAAATGCAACCAAAAAGTCGATTATTAAATAAAAAGAAATAGTTTGGTAACCCCAAAGTCAATCATGTCAAAATTAATTATCATAATATTTTTGGAGCTGCGTTGTAAGCCTTCACCAAATAATCTCAATATCTATGGAGATCTTATTAATATAATCCTTAGCAGAAGAAATATTTTAATAGAAAGAGAAAATTATATTTTGATAAACAGATTATAAATAACCTGAAAAAGTGATAAAGAAAACATGTTAGAAAAATTGACAAAACTAAAGCTAGAAGCCGGTGGTTGTTAGGGACTTGTGGATGAGAATGAAAAAGTCTGGAATGGTTAAATTGTTGGTTATTGGGTGCCTTTTATAAGAGGAAGTTATTTTTCATGCGTATACATATGAAGTAATATAGGCTTAATTGCACGTAAATTTAATTAATTTATTGACTCGAATAAGTGCAATAATAGCTGATTTAGGAGTTTTTTTTATCATAAAATGGATTTTTACAAGAAAATCACTTCTTTCACCACTCTGAGACCATATCAACTATATTTCAGGACATATAACACTACTTTAACCCGTTTCTTTCCAAGCGCCCATTTTATAGTCGATTGGGTTTTTGCATAAAAGAAGAAATGGGTTAAGGACTATTCGCTTAACATTAGCTGTGATCAAACCCTTCGAAAAGCTGATTTTAAGGTTTAAAATGATTTTCAGACTTTCTCCAATGACTTTGAAACAATTTTTTTCTGAAAACTGAGAAGATTTTCAAGAAAAAATGTATTATCAGTTTATTTCTAAATTGCATCGTTTTTGAGCTATTTAGGCTTTAAAATGGGAAAAAATGCTAAAAATACTCATTTTTGCCATATGTATGGTGCCACAGCTCTTATTGTAGGGGCTCCATAAAAATCTAAAAAAAATTCCGAGACTCTCATTGGGTCCTGAGGAAGACATTAAGATGGTTAAGAAATAATAAAAGTTTTTTCGCGCACGATTTCTCAGAGAACCACCCATATATTGTATACATACACTCTCACCCTTCCCGCGCGTGGTTTTATATGGCTTTGTGTCCCGAATAAGCTCTTTTTTTATTGAGCATATGTATATATAATATTGCGGAGCGAAACTGAAAAGTGGCTGTATATAATGTACTTTTTCCTTTTCCAGTCGACGTGTTATCTTGGCGAGAGGGGCTTATGCGCTGTACGATGTGTTTCTCTCTGCACCCCTGCTTCTTTCTACTTTCTTCGTTCGAGTTCTTCTAGGGGCTAAAAGTTTGCAACTGACATTTTTACTGCCTCGAGGGAGGGGGAAAGGGCAAGAGAGGGAGAGAGAGAGAGAGAGAGAGAGAGAGAGAGAGAGAGAGAGAGAGCGAGAGAGAAGGAAGTTAACGTTATATTTTTCGCACTTCTTAAGCAATTTGCAATTTCCGAAAATGAGGACTTTGCAATACTATGTTTACTCGCTGAAAGTAATTTTATCACTAAGAATGAATTTCTAAAGTCGGTCTCGCGCGCGGGAAAAATATCGCGGAGCTACGTAGTACCATTGATTCTAAATTTTTCGATATATATATATATAAGCTAGTGCCGCTGCACAGTTATTATACATCTCGAGAAGAGATTATACGAATTGTATTCTTCTTTCCTTTTTCTTTTTTTTTTTTATTATTCATCCTGAAATTTCGCATAATGCTTTATGGCCGCTCCATTACAAGCGAAGGAAATACTGATTATAGATATTGCCGATGCTTCCTAAGCTCGCACAGGCCCTGTGAACGTTTCAATCGCATTAAAAGCATTTAGATCGCTAAAGCTCGCGACTTTAATTGTATCGATCTTATTATTCGGATAAGAAGTTGTAATCGAATCGAGCTCCAGCCGCGCAACTGTTAAACCGTCCAAAGTATAAGTACACTTTTTTTACGCATAAAAAGGGCAAATTTTCTGCTCTCTCGCAAACGCGTACGTAGCGCGCACCAATGTAAACACGCCGGCGGCGGCGACTTCAGCGGTGGCGCCTGCTTATTATGCTCGAGAAAGATAATGTGGTTTATGCCCGCGCATAACGTTCGCTTTTGCTCTTCTATTTATTCAAATTGTCTATAGCGCGAAGTAGATTATATATGGGTATGCAGTGATTCATTAGCTGTGTTTGGCTTCTGCCGTGTAACCGGTAGATTTATGATAATTTACGGTAGGTAACGAAATAAGTAGAGCCGCGCGCGCGTATATAGTGCAAGTTTATCTATATACATAACGGCTTTCCCAATGATTACAATAATTCTTGCGCTAAACAGAAAGCTCCTGTATACCCTGATCCAATACATCGATAATAATTATTGGAAAGGAGAGTTATGGGAAAAACCCCAACGATGGGACAATTATCACTGCGCGGTGCGAAGGATGCACTTTTTTCTTTATTCGCGTCTGACTACGCTACACTCTTGCACATCTTATACTACTGACTCGCACCCATATACACAAGCTGCACACAATCGCAATCCGGGCGATTCATTGGATAAACGGGGAAAAAAAATGATAGGAGGTAAAAAGTTCACCGCTCGCACTCGCCAAACAATTAATCTGCTCTGGTCGCACTCTACACGCTAACTGTTCCTCCTCACGACCGACGCTGCACTAGTACAGCCATGAAGCATTGTTCACGCAATTAAAGCACAGTATATACGAGCCGGGCTGTATAGCAAAGAAATGTCAACCGGCGGCGGCCGCGGCTAAAAGAAAAGTAGAGGAATTAATTGTTGTCGTCGTCGTCGACGTCGCTCGAGGAGCAGCGCACAGAGAAAAGCATATATATATATATGGGAGCTGAAGAAAGGGAATTCGCGCGTGCGCGCCTTAATTTCCGGCCCTTAATTACCGCGCGACACTCGACAGCAGCAACAGCAGCCACTGCAGTTTTCCTCGCAGCACATGCGACTATACCCGTCGTCCGGTATCCCAAGCGTACAAACACCGCACCCAACAGGCTGTGTGTGTCAGAGAGAGAGAGAGAGAGAGAGAGAGAGAGAGAGAGAGAGAGAGAGAGAGGATTTGAGTATATAGGGAGCAAAAAAAGCCGAGGGCATTTGTCACCTCTAAATAAATAATTAGGTCGTGATCCTCGGGAGTCAGACGTCCTCTCGACTCGCCCAGGCAAAAACACCATCCCGCGCAATTAAGTTTTTATCTGCATTCCTTCTCTCCTATACATACACACACACACACACACACACACACACACACACACAGGCAGTCACATACACCGACACACAGGAGAGCCCTCCTGCCTCGTCGACCCCTTAGGAGTACAAGCTCGCGTATAATGGACGACCGGCGACAGGATGGCGGCTGGTAGCGCAGTGGCTCAATCTCTCTCTCTATCTGGACTTCTTGCAAGGATATCCCGGGGATTCCAGATAATCCTCATAGGTGCGAGATTAGCGAGCTTGCGGTAGGACGTCTCTCGCTTCTCATTCACCCTCTCTTTCTCTCTCTATCCGCGCGCTGCGCACTGGCTTTTCACGCCAAGCTCAGGAGCTCCCGTCCATCGTCCCCTCCTCCTCCTCCTCCTTTTCGATCCCTCAACAGGGGCTCCCCGATCTCGCCTCTTGTTGTACTCCACGCCTCGCCCCGTTGCACTGCTCCTCCTCTACGCGGTTCCACTCTCCCTCTCGCCCTCTCTCCCTCTTTTATAGGCGCGGCGAACGGTACATAAGACGGATAGAGCCTCGTAAAGTGACTTTCCTCTTCCTCCCCCCTACCCTTCTCTCTGTTTCTTGGAAAGACGTCGAGGAGAGGGTGAATCCATCGGGAGTCGAGTGTCCGCCAGCTCTCTCTCTCTCTCTCTCTCTCTCTCTCTCTCTCTCTCTCTCTCTCTCTCTTTATGTGTCTGCGATGTGGCACTGGTTGCGCCGCACGTGTCTGTCCTTTTGGCGTCTCGCTTCTTCGATATCTATATAGATATAGCCAATCCACGGAACACAGACTGGTGTGCACAGCAACCGAGAGACCGGGAAGCTGTTGATATGCAGCGACACGATTCGGCGGATGAATGGGTGGGGGTGAGGGGGTGAGGGGGGGCAAACGAGAGAGCTTTGGCAGCAGTTGCCGACGTGATTAGCCGACGATTAGGTGTAAGCAGTTCGTGCGCGGTAGCAGCAGCGACATCCTCCTCCTCCTCTTCCTCCTCCTCCTCCTCCTCATTCTAATACTACCTAGTACCTACTACTACTACCGTGCGGTTCTACCTCGACTCTATGACTATATCTCTGTGTCTATGCGTTAGTGTGGATCGAGGCTGATTCTCTGCGAGTGTCTGCGTGTTCGGGGCCGATGTGCTTGAAATAGGAGCGGCTTTTCGCAATCTGGGTATGTATGTATGTATGGTTGGATCTGTGTATATATATCCTCTGGGAGAAAGAGGATGGCTGGGCAAACATGGCTAATTATACGATTGAAGGGCTTCAAGGACAAGGTAAGTGCGGAGAGGATAGGAGTTTCCGCGAGTTATGAGTGCGTTATAAGGTCTCCACGTTCCTTCTACCCGTCGCTGCGATGGTTATTGGGTCTTCGCTGTCGCCTTCGATCTCCGATTTCTCCGTTTATTGCTCTTGTGTACTTTGTTTCGCGAATATATATATATTTGCGTTAATTTTCGTTCTTCGGGCTTATTGGTTTAAGAAAATTTTAAAGATTTGTATATGTATATTGCTATTGGAGCGAAGATAATAATCTACAAACAAACATTATTAATAAAATTTAATCTATTTCTATCCAAATTATTATATATATATATATATCTATTAAATAGGAAAAATTAAATAATATTAAAATGTATGTAGCTGTAAAAATATTAATAATAAATGTTTAAAATAGGAATTTATTAACTATATATTGCTACATGTCTGCACTACGCTAACGGTTACTGCTAACAAAAAAAAAGGAAGGACTCGCGTGACCTCATTTTTCATAAATAGATTAGTTCATCGGTAAATAAAAGAAGCCAAATGATATTTCTATTTACTCAAATGGAAGACTTTGATTGCTTTTTCAAGAAATAAAAACTATGACGTTATATTGAAGCCGTTGAAATCACGGAATGGCATTGTTTATTTGAACCAATGATAACAGAATATATACATTGAAAGTGATTGCTTTTCATGCTAAATTTTTTCCAAAATCCAAATTGAAAACAATATATCAAAAACAAATACATGCGAAAAGTAACGTAAAATTAATACGTAGTACTACTACAATTTAAATTATACCAAATACTAATGGTTTAAAATTAAGTGTAAAGTGCTTTATAACTTTTTTCTTATTTAATTCAGCTAGACATAAAATATCTTTTATAGAGAAATAGTTATTTTTGACACTTATTGAAATTTTGTAACTTTTACTGATCGCTACAAGAATGGTAAGTTTTTTTTATACTGCCGAACGCATCTGCTCTAAAATCCGACATGGTTTTTATTGAAACTAGATAAATAGCTCACTTTATCGATAAATCTACTAAATTGAGATTTTATCTCTAAATTGTACTTACCTTGATAGATACAAACTCGTAGGTTACCCATAGATTTTTAATCTAATTGTGAAAGATTTTACTTAATATATATATATTGCATGTAATTTTCATATACTAATGTATTGCTTAGAGAGCTCGGGGAAATATTGCTCTCTAAACAAAGCGGTCTGCAAGCGTATCATATACATAACTTTGCTTTATCGATGAGGACGGGGTTTACTTGTCATTCCTTGCAGTTCCTTGCTTCAATACTTAGAACGTTGTAAAGATTGAGGAAAACTGCAGACGCTCTTCAATCGCCACCCTCACATACAAATGTATACATTATCGTAGCGAGTGATCGAATAGCTACGTTGAATGAGTTTATCAGGAAAAATCACATCATCTACGTTTCTTTTTATGGCTCAGCTTTGTAAAATGGTGTACATCCAAGGATATTTATATTGTTACAATAGAAAAAAGAAGGTTGACTGTCAAAATATACATATTTTTAATTTTTAAACACTTTGCGAAAAATAAAATATTTATAAAATGTTAAATGTATATGTAAAGCATCAAGTAGCTCTCAGAAATGCTAAAAACAATGTTGAAGAGATTCAAAAGAAGATTCGCTTTAATGAAATTATCAAGCATTTTTTATTTACCAGGCTAATACTGAGATTATGCAAAACATAATATTTACTAATAATACTTTTAAGAACTTGCAGACTCGTATAGGTACGTCTTACAGGTTTAGTAGAGCAGTTCCGTGTACCGCCAGACTGCATATGCACATATAGGATGTAACGATGTTTACGTTAATTTGACAGAAAGTAGAGTATCTCAGATTCTTTAGAAATCCTTTTTGGAAACTATATTATTATATATGCCGTATGCATACAAAGAAGGCTTTCTATTATAGTCAGAAAAATGTACATTCGTGAATATTTTGCTTCTTCCAATACAGCGATTTGGAAATATATTTTTGAACTTCAGATATCTATTTTTAATAAATGTGTTTCAACTTGTGCATAGTCGAATCCGCTTTTATTTATTTTATTCCTTTTAGAACATTTTATACATTACTGTTGAAGCAATCCTCTCTATTGTTTTATTTTTACTCTGTATAATTTTTGTTTGTTTGTAGTCGAGCTGGATGCACATTTTTTTTGAAGTATTTAAAAGTAAAAACAAATTTGTTGACTTTTACATTTTGTACTTTTACATTTTTAAATTTTTAACGTTACTTACAATGTAGTGTTATTATTATTCATTTCAAAAACGTAAATATTACAATTTTACAATATTCATTTCAAAAACGGATTACAAAATTACGTAAATACACAGGAAAGGTATCAAATAATATAGATTAAAAAACAGAATCCTTTATAAAAACATGTAAAGTACTGTAATAAAAATATCCAATTTAAACGAACTTGGCATAAACTTATTCTCAGTCACACATAGACAAAATATCAAAACGCAAATTAGACGAATGGCCAACAATTGGCGATCGCAAAGAAATAAACGTGCATTAGTCGATTCGCCTCGTCATTCTCATCTGAATGACGCGTTAAAAGTTTTTTTATCACTCCAACTAAATGCGGCGACCAAAGTCGAACACACACACACACACACACACACACACACACACTCTTTCATACGCTTATTTACCCAATTTTTTACTGTGAAAAGCCATTTCCCCCGTGCCGAGGAAATCCCCCGTAAGAATGAAAGATGACGGTGAATTCACTCGACGACAGCGAAAAGCAAGAAAAAAAAAGGTAATCGAGTTAGCCCTATCAAACGTGCACTCTCTCAATTCTGTATAGAATGAAAAATCACTCTTTGGCTCAACCTTGAACTCCCCCGAGCTGTCCCGTCGCGAGCAGCTACCCTTTCAGAGGCCGCCTGACTGTTCTGGCTTGTGTTTTGGCTCATTCTCCAGTCTTCTTTATTCCCAAGACTTCAGCGCTAACAGCTTGATTCGCTCAATTACTTATACGAATGAAATTCTCATTCTGGAGAAAATTGAAATTTACCTTTTGCAACCTAGACTATAAAGTAGGTATACTCCTTCTTAAATCATCTTAACTTTCTTAGACTTATGATATATTTTTGGGCAATAGCAAAAATCGAGTGGTTTACATTTGATTATTATCAACTCGCTGTTAATTCGAAAAAATATGAAAAAATAACATATTCCATGGTCTTTGTTTAAACATTTAATTACTCCTCTTTGCAGTGATTCACTTTTCATGCTAATTTTCGAATTAATTATAGCTTATCCTAACATATTAAAAAGAAAATCATAGAATTTAATATATCATTATTAGTTGGAATTAATTAGCCGCCGGCCGCCTCCTCGAAACTGAATTTTCCTTAACTTTAATCGCATCTACAAACTAAAACGAACTTCCGAGCGCGACGACATAGGACACGCGAAGTACCGGAATAAATTTCGAGGGGGTCTGGCGTAAAACCGAGAGTGATAGTGAGAGAGAGAGAGAGAGAGAGAGAGAGAGAGAGAGAGGAGGATCAAGTTATACCGAGACACGCGCACGTGTGTAATTATTTCACGTGTTTCCCTTTGCTAAAGCATAACGCGGAGGCGGCTGCGGCGGCGGCATATTCGTGTAAAAGCGAGGGAAAAATAGCTGCACATATTCCGCGTATGTATAAAAGTGAGAGGCAGCAGCGGGCTTACTCGGATACATAGCCGAGTCAGCGAGTTAAAAGGCGTATGGCGCATTAGAGATTCAAGTGGGAGAGAAAGAGAGAGAGAGAGAGAGTGGGGGGGGGGGCGAATTCCTGCAAGCTCTAATCGAAACTTATACAGGCGAGCTGACGTCGAGTTGTCGCATCAGCGACTCCGTAACGGACCAACGAGACACACGCGGAGAGGTAAAAACACGCCAGAGAAGAGAGAGAGAGAGAGAGAGAGAGACGCTCGGTTTAGTCCTCATCCCCCCCTTGAAGAAGAAGAAGAAGAAGCACTTGTCGCCGGTGCTGCTAAAACCACGATGACGCGGGTGTTTTTGCTCTCTTTCTCTAGTTTCCAGCCGCAGAGAGACAGCTCGTGTAGCGGAAGCGAGCAGCTGAGCCTCTCTCTCTCTCCCTCTCTCTGACAGGGCATATATATATATATAGGGAGAGCTGCGGCCCGCCATCGCACAGGAGCTGAGTCCTTCACGCACACGCAGGGATAACCTCGAATATATATCGTCGGCGGGGATTGCCTCGTTTTCACAGCCCGTTAAGTTCTGTCGTGAACTACTTTGTTAGGGGTACATATCGATCTAACGAGCCTCGGTTCTCTCTCTCTCTCTCCCCTCTCTCTCTCTCTGGTACGCGGGGACGAAGCACCGCCGCCTCGCCCTCGCACTCCCACGCGCACGCTCGCGCCTATACCTACCTGGGCGCCAGCCATATTACGCGCCAGCTTTCCCCCGTCCGTCAGAGCTGAGCGCCGCGCCGCCGAGGGGGAAGGAAAACATCGCAGCCTACTTGAACCGCCGCGCACCGGCGATTCAGCACCGCACACCGGCAGTTCACCTCTCTCTCTCTCTCTCTCTCTCTCTCTGCGCTATTAGCCTCTCTACCGCGCGAGCTTTTTCCTTATCTCGCTCGAGTGATCGCGTTGCTGCGGGGAGGAAGTTCTCGACGACGACGACGACGACAGGCTGAAATTTGAAAATTGAAACAGACTCACTAGCGCTCGTGCAGTATATACTTTCCTCTTGCGCGTTCGTTTCCCTTTATCGAGCGCGGAGCTCGACCCGCGACCCTCTCTCTCTCTCTCTGTAACGATAATTTTACGGACCTTAGTTGGAAAGTTGGAGAGCGCAGCGAAGATAAGAATGGAGCGAGAGGAGAGGGAAAAAAAGTTGCTGCCCGACTAATCGTTTTATCGATGAAACTTGGATTTTTTTATCTTTCGTCGCTCGTTATATGTACCGGGTGTAAGTATTTCGAAGCCAAGTTTTCCGCCGTTTTATGAGTTGAAAATTTTTACAGCTTTTTCACGCCCTTATATATATATATACGTGAGTATACAGAAAGAGCTCACTTGTATTATCACATCGAGTACATCGAGTCGAGTCAGGCCTTTCGCGCCCATCGACTCATTAATAACGTTTTATTCTCCCCTCTAACAATTTAAGCGCCGGCACCCACACACACACACATATATACTTATTACAACAATTGCCTTCAGACCGCAAGCGATTCGCTTTAATTCACGCGCAGACCTTGCAGCTTTCCCCTTTAGTCTCAACCCTTCGATTTCATCCAGAAACTCTCGTCCTCTCTCACTCTTAGCGCAGAGCGTCGCCCTAAGCGCGCGTGCAGCCTTTCTTTTTAATCCAGCCGGGAAACATAACGCCAGCTGTTATGCAGACGTTTTATCTCGCTTAATATACGTATATACCATCTATCGCGTTGATAAGTAACGACCCACTCATCTATGCGAGCTTTCCTCTCTCTTTCCCTCTCTCTCTCAGTCCGCGGTCCCCTTTTCCCCGACGAGGCCGGAGCTCTGTGATCCTTGATGCGCCCGAGCTGGAACGGATGCCTTATCGCTGATATATTTAAAAGGAATCGCAGAGGCGCGCGCGAGAGACTCATTTTCTTGATTATCTAGAAAAGGGCTTTTATCCAACTTTATACGCGTATCCGCCAATCTCGTTTGGACAACTGATTAACTGGGTCTCGGGATATATCCCACAACGCCTCGGGGTCAAATCTCATGCACATTTCCATCTAGCTTAATTCGTTGCTGTGGTTGAAGGGCGCAATTGAGGGGGGGGGG